>JACCGJ010022204.1:0-13931 GCA_013407085.1 Atriophallophorus winterbourni
AAATTTCACATACCAGTTTTCAGTTAAACAGCATCGCTTACGCCTTAGACTTCAGTAAAGGTTATAATAGCCATTTGAAAGTGTAGAGCGTAAACCCAAATCTTACCTAAAAATGCTGACACTTTATCAGAACTCAGGTACATGATTTGTAAAAACAAGTTCACAGACACATTACATATCATACGACTTCGAATGATGAAGGAATGAAGCTAAGCTCCAAAGGGGACATTACATTTCACTGAAATAGTCGTGGTTCGCCGGTTTAAACATACATTACAACGAAAGTTGTCGAGACGACACAAGCGTGATCATTGTATATTAACAACCGATTCGAATTTCCAAGAGTTTTAGTTGATTTCGTCCTGAAATTATGAGTGAATTAGTGGTTGAATTTATATGTGACGCATGTGCTAACTACTGTGTTGCAGATCCAATTTATATAATCACTTAACTCCTCAATATGTTCAACTGTATTCATTTTCAACGTAAATCAAGGCTAGTGAAATTTGGTAACACTATATTTTCCTTTGATTTGTGACTTAATCTTCCGAAAATGCTGTTATAATCGTGGAATATTTTCCGCAATTGAAACGTAGTGCTTGAAAATACGAATGGTTTGAGCTTCCAATATAGATACAATTTTCAATAAATGATAAAAAAATAAATTCTTCTCAAATATTATTTTGCAGTTCCTTGGATTGTTCCTAGTCATGGTCTCAAGTAAGTTGAATCTTTCTTTCCAACGACACGCTATTAGCACGGGCGCAAAACCTGCCTTCTTGTTACGAGATGACCGGAGAGGAACGGACATTGAAATATGCAACATGCTATCAGAAACCGTCAGAAGTAGGTTTTCCGTTTGCTTTAGTTCACGTCATGTTTCATCAGGTCAAATCTTAAGATAAACATTTTTTGCACTATCAGAAACATGGTATAAATAATAAGATTCTATTTATTGAAATGGATGCGAATCTGTGTTAGTTATTTTCTGACAAATGTTGGTACTCTTTTGAAAAATTAGGATTCATCACCACGATGGCAAAGGTGCAGGAGCGTCAAAGATCAATCCAAGAACCTCTGGAAGTCGAATGTAGGTGTAGAAAAATTAGGCAACATTAGATTCAGTGTAACAGAGATGATCAGATACGATTGTACATCCTGGTAGACATTATTCAAAGGGTAACGGTTGTCAAGTGATACGAGGAACGGGGTATAGAAACATATCTACAAAAAGTATGAGAACAAACGATATATTAACATCGCTTAAAAAACCTTACATTTCAATGATGGAACACTGTGAAACGAATAATTACAAATCATGTCCTTTGATGATATTTTAAACAGGATAACGACTAGTCTCTAAGCTGTACATTTTCATAAATCTTCAAGTGGCTTTTGCGCTTTTATGTATTCTAATTGCCATCAAACATGCGGTAAAAGTTGAGAGATCTAAATTTTAGGTTGCATGTGTGCTTGAACAGGTTGGTCGTACCAGTCTTACTCAGCAGTGGCATACAAGCGCAACTTGTTTATCACTCTTCCACTGTTTTAACCGCATGCTAATCTCGATCCTACTGTCCATACCTGATGAGTGCAAACAGCAAGAAACCGGTCGTAGAGTGTGTGACGGAAATGCATGCAAATGAGCTTTTTTATCCATTTCAGTTTTGTAGTTTCGAATGTAGTGATATGAGACTGTAAGATCAAACTTACATAAGAAAATATCAAAATAGCAGCATATCCAGAGCACTAATATATATTGAACCGAATAAAATAATTTATTTCGGTATTTGTTTGAAAGATACCGTCGGATGTGAATGCCTGCCAGCGATCATGTGGATTTGAGTCGTTTACGTATTCCTCCAAGTGGAACGATGAAGCGTGTTTCTGCGGGAATGATCTACCACCCACGGTGTCTAACAATCAGCAGTGCAAGAGTAAATATTTGGAGTACGTGGACCGTTCGATAACCACGAACGAAATTCTACAACAATCAATCTCGGTAAGCACTTTATAGTTTATGTGATCTAGGTTTCAATTGATTTGGGAATCCGTCCATGAAAGATTGTTATTTAATATGACACTACCAATGCACCGAATGCCCATACTAATAATTTGAAACAAATACAATAATTACTCCAAATAAAGATTCAAGATTTATGGTGAAAAATCAAATAGCTCTACAATACATTTTCAAATACTTATAAAAGTTAAACAAATCTTACTTTAAGGTTTGCGTCCATGTGCTTCATAGGAGGTGTAAAAGTAATTCCAATTGTGACATGGAGATGGGAAATTTCAACCGAAAATATATGTTTCGGTAATTGTGAAGCAATGTGCTTTTATGACCATAAGTTATTAATTTTTGAATCTTAATTTCTTTTTCTGAGTGTGTGATTCAAAGTAATTCAAAGTTTTAATGGTCCAAAAAGCAAATACTTTACAGTAACCACAGATTAAAAATATAGGGAATGTATAAAAACAACACAAATGTTTTATCCACATGGAAAGTGTATTCAGGTGCAAGGTTGGATTTGGTCAACTTATACTTGTCAAGTTCAGCCTTGAACAAGTTCAGGCTTGTTGCGCAAATGATATGTGGGGGCAGGGAGTTCCATATAAAACAAACTCTGACAGCAAAGAAAAACCTTCGACAATTTGATCTGGAGTGTGGAATAATCAACTGGTAGCCCTGCGATCTGCTACCACGTGCTTCTTGCCGATTAAACAGGTGTTCAAGTGGGTGATCTACTGTATGCAGAATGTTGAACAGCAGGATCAAGTCACCCCTGAGACGACGATACGAAAAGTCAAAAAAGTTTAGAGTTGCAATCCGCTCCTCGTATGGCCTGTTGTATAGCCCAGTCACCAGTTTTGTAACGCGGTGGTATACCCGTTGCATCAAGGTCATGTCCTTTTGTAACCATGGGGACTATGCTTGAACAGCATACTCCATTGTTGGTCTGATATAGGTGTTAATGATACGTGTGAGTATCTGCTTTGAGAAACGACCAAAGATTATTCTGAGCAATCCTAAGCTTTGGTGGGACTTTTTGTATACAACAGAACACTGCCGTGAAGACTTCAAGATACTGCTAATCCACACGCCCAGGTCTTTCTCTTCAGTAACCCATGAAAGTTGCTGCGATTCCAGAGAATATGTGAATTCGAATGCATCAACCACGTTTAACATTTTACATTTTTGGATGTTGAATGGAAGACAGTTCCGCAAGGACCAATTGTGAAGTGCTTCGAAATCTTTTTGGAGAATTTGGCAATCTTCTATGGTGCGTATGCTAGTCCAGACTTTGATGACATCCGCAAATAAAATGATTTTGCTGCGTACGATTTCGGGTATATCGTTCACATACACGAGGAAGATTATTGGCCCCAAGACTGAGCCTTGAGGTACGCCACTAGTAACTTCTACTGGGCTGGATAGTGCTCCACCAACTCTAACCCTTATAACTCTACCAGTCAAGTAATCCTGTATCCAGGCTAATAATCTGCCGCCCACACCGAGCTGCTCCATTTTTGGAGCATTATGCCTAGGTTAACACGGTCAAAATCTTTAGACATATACTAGGAACAGGCATGGATATGGTATCCATAACCAACCGCTCGAGTCCAGTTATCCAGAGTTATGAGAAGATTGGTGAGGCAGAAGTATTTTGTCCTGGACCCGTGCTGTGTGATGCAAAGAAGCTTATTTTGTTCCAAATGTTTGATAAGTTCGTCTGCTACAAATCGTGCGAGAAGTTTAGAGACCACTGGCAACAACGTGACTGGTCTGTAGTTTGACACATAGGATCAGTTCCCGCCTTTGTGTATCGGAGTGATTAATCCACTTTTCCAGTCAGTAGCAACCTTGCTACAACTCAATGACAGGTTAAAAAGATCAGATAGTGATATGATTAGAGCATGGGCGCATTGTTTTACGAGGAAATATGTTATTTCAGCAGCCCCCCTGGATTTTTTGTATTTAACCCGATTAGCTTTGCTGTACACACTCGGGTTTCAAAGCGATTTCATGTATTGTTTCAATTTGTGATCTGAATACAGGCATAACATAAAATAAGCGCTCGTTAGGGTAAAACAATCTAAAGTAAAATTAAGCGAGTTCGTTGGCGGTTTCGAGAGCCGTGTGATGTAATTCCAGTCGTAGTAAGTAGATCGGAAACTCCTGGCTTTACTCTGGCATTTCTGTGTACGATCTGGAAGAGGAGCTCCGGGTTTCGTTCAATTTTATCCATCAGATTGATTTGATACTCTTCTTTATCCTCCTGGACAGGTTTAGTAAATTTGTTCCCCAAAAAACGGTAAGATTCCCAGGATTCCGGTGTTGACTGCAGTATGTGGCGTCTACACGCACAGTTTCTCACCTTTATCCATTTTCTTGTTCTTCTCCGGATCACGAATTGGAATATTTTTCCAGTTTTTTTTGAAACATATTTAGAGTGGAGTTCTATTTTTCGGTAGATTTTGTGAAGTATTGATGACCAGCATTGTTGGACATCAGTGTTTATCGGTGCCCAGTCGGTGACTACATGAACTGCCATTAATAATGCAACCATATCGAATTTTCTTATCAATTTCTGAACAACACTAGCTCTTTTCGCTTCAGATACAATGATTACCTGATCACTCCTTTCAAGTGGTGCTCAACCGTTGAATTGCGGTCAAGTTCTCTTCACTATGCAAACCCTCCAGAAGCAATTTTGAAACAGTATTGTCATTAATGCGATCGACTTAATAATGTTATTCACAATAGTCTTTCTCATCAGGTCCAGTAATATCTTTTTTCATTCCTGAGTCTTTAATGACTTGATAAAAGCCATCCAGCTCGTCTTTCGATCGAAGGATCTTTATACCAAGCTCATCAACAGAACTTAGCCGAGCTAAACTTTTTATTGTACAAGTACGGCTGATATGATGACATGCATATTTTCTTCAGATTTTGTTTTGTATTTCAACATTAGTTTAAAGCTGAAAATACGAATATCCTATAATGAATCTTTGTCAATCTTGAGACAAACAATTCTCACCATGTTTGTCAAACTAATGTGATACTCTCAAATTTGCAATTTCACAGCTTCAAAGATACACTGGTCAAGTGATAAAACAATTTGAGCAATTGGATTTTTCCTTGTTACGATCGGCTGGCATCGATTCAAATGCAGTTTACACCGTTCAATACGGAGACACACCAGATTTTCAAGAACCAATCGCAGATATAACGCGAAATGTTAGCGTTAGTTATTTCCGCCCTGGGCCAACATGGATCAACGTATACGCTAAAGTGAACTCGGTCACTGTAAGTTAAACGATTTGCCTCGTTTGTGGATCACATTTTGCTTCATTGATACAACATACAAAACATTTAGATTGATCACCTGATTACATTTGAGCTTTGGTATCCTTGTTGATGTTAGAATTCGATTAATATCAAACACATATTCATTAATTGTGCAATTGGTGATTACCTAAATCGATTTGGACGTAAATGTCTTATTCACAACTTGGTCAATGATATGCAGTACATGGTGAATTATCGTGTTCGGTTTTAGCTTTGGTCAAATACTAACAATACCACGCTTTATCGTTTGAGCTATTTCTTTTTTAGGTGAATACTTCGGCGACAATATAGAAACAAAGTGTGCATGCATCGTAGGTCCATTTTGACATCACCACAGCACTTTTGATTCTAGGTTCATACAAATTATGTTCAAAACACGATAGAATTAGAGCTGTTTACGTTCACAGGGGCTCTCTGCAGTTATTTCTAATTCGAGGTAGATGCTCTGCCTATTCGCCTGTCAATCTTAGTGACTAGAGGTTATTGGTTATTCTAAAATTGGGATATGTGGAGTGCTATAAAGCCAATGATTCCAGTTGAGTTTGGGGCTGTTCTTGTAAGATACCGGGTATATAAACACACACACTTTCATTATTCGCTGCTTATATATTAATCTAGGCAAGGCCCGAATGTCTCCTGAACAGCATGTGGTTTCATGCATTTCACAGTACTGAAAGTGCAAACTGAATACGAACTAAAGTAATGTGTTGCTCACATTCCCCGCACTTACACACCACTACCGGTTTCTGACTGTTTGCCGTCATCAGGTGGAGACAGTGAGATATGTTGCAGTGAGACTTGGAACAGTTGATAATTGGTAAACAAAGTTATATTTGAATGCCACTGTTACATGTGGTTTGTACAACAAACCAAACGGCCCATCGCGTATACCAATCGATACGCCAACAACTGGTCCAGCTTACACCTCAGCATATGTCGGCCACTCGACCATGACCTCACTGTACATGGTTGACTCTAACACGTGACTCGCGAGATTTTCTATTCGGTCCACGTGTTTATAGCTAATTATTGATTATGCTTGGCACGTTAAATCAAACGGTTACCTATTTTGAGTCACATTGCAAGCAAACAAATTATTGACCGGCTATTACCTTCCGAATTATCTGTGAATTATCTTGTTCGTCGACGCACAGCTGGCCGACTGGCCGCTGGCCTTCTTCGGTCGATTTCAACTAAGACGTACTGCTCATCGCTAGATAATCATTTGTTGCCCAACAAGTTACTGAAGCGTCCGCTTTGGGAAAAACAATCTCTCCGGTAAAATTCAAGGGGATATTCATTACGCAACCAATAGGCAGCACTTGCATGCTGTCGAAACTATCTACATTCAGTACCCAATAGTGAAATAAGCTCTTCTTCTGCATGACGATGATACTTTAAACTGTGCCTTCAAAGTGAATGGTCAAGAATAAGTTGTTCCCAACGTAAAAGGTCCATTTCTGAAGCTTTCTTATCTATTTTTAAAACGAGCTTGTATCCCGCGTGCGGTCTACTCAAAGTTCAAATTCGTGATTTAGACTCTTCATAAATTATATCATTTAGGAGAGAACCTTTCTAATTCTATACGCAACACCCAACCAACTTGGGCGGTGCTGTCTTTAGAACACCTTTAGAAAGCGCAATAAATATGTTATTCTGTTCAAACTCTATATGTTAAAGATTTCGATGAATGCTCCCTGAATATAAAGCATTCTATTCCATCTGTGTTTGAAGTGAGAACGGTCCAGGTTTCACTCCTATACTGTGAAGCATTTACGCCGCATGTGCAGTATTACATCATTTTGATCTTCACTACCAGCTTGCAGTTGCCCAGACACGAAAGTTCAACCAGGACAAGATAACAGCTGCTCTGCAAATTCACTTTGCAATGTTCCAATCTAGTGAGAATTACGATATGTGAAGTGATGTAATGGTTCAAGTTAATAGTGTTCAACAATAGCGATTTAAGGCGATACTGCTATTTATCCAATATATTTTGTATGGATCGCAGATAAAGTGATTTCCGACACACTGTCAACCAGATTGACTTTTTAAAACAATAAATACCATCCTGAAAATCAATTCCAAACTTCATTGATGCATTAGATTCTATCGTAACTGATCAGAAGAAAATTTGATAAAAATAGGAAGCTGCTTGGCATTGACATTTAATTAGAGTAATTGCGTACTGTATTGCAACTTTATGTATCTCATGGAAAATGAAACATGAATCTACTGTACAAATTTGAGAACTGAAAAAGGGAAGAAAACGATTGCGATGTGTAATATGAGAACGCGTTCAAATCCCGTTTCAAATCATCCGGAAACCGTTTGACCAAATTAAATCTGGACCAAATGTGAATACTCCTAAGCTCTTTCTTATGATTGTCCACAGATACCTAGTTGAAATATTGGAATATTATACAACACCTGCTAATTTGTATCTGTCATATTATTATTATTAATATTATTAAAATTAATATTATTATTATATGAGCAAATAAATGGGGTACACTGTCTAAATTGCCATCGCTGACCAGTTTGTAGTAGATTAATATTGGCTTTAAGATACTAAAAAGCAAAATGCAGCCTATCATGAACTTGCGTTACATACCAGGTCATGCTCAGACGTTGCAGATACTCCAGCACGAAATGCACAAGATTCATGTTTCATAATGTATGGTTGAAAAAGCAGTTAACTTAATAACAACCAGAGAGTCGAAGTATAGGTACAACCATATATATATATATATATAACATCTATGCTTGGAATTCCCTACCTTCCGATTTGGTAAGCTCAAACAGTTTATCTATATTCAAATCAAAACTTGACGATTATATGAGAGCTAATCCGAATGTTTCCCCAAACTATTATTAAGCTATCATTGTCCCATTGATTTTGATTTTATTTATACTTATATATATATATATATATATACATTTGTACCTATATTTCCACCCTGTGGTTATTGTAAAGTTAATTGCTTTTTCAACCATAAATCTTGAATCTTGAATCTTGAATCATGTAGTCGTCAAGTTCCTATTTGAATATAGCTAATCTGTTTGAGTTTATCAAGACCATAGCCGATGGTTTTACCGTTTCTATTCTCTACGCGTCTGTATTAAGCAACACAGTTGAATCATTCAAACAGAATTATGATTGGAACGCCGAAACACTTCCACTTGCAATCGTAATTTATCAAACTTATTGTGAAAGGAATGGATAGGTGGAATTATTGCAAATGAATTGTTCCGGCACACGTCTATAAACGGCTACTCTCTAAAACATTAAAAAATCAATTGTATCACGTTAGATGCGCTAACGCATAACATAACCATATATCATGCGATCCGATTTCGGAGAACTTGAAGAATAGCTTTTCCGAATTATACTGAGAACTTTCGCGATACACTGTCTGAGTTGCTCGTATTCATTCAACTTCGCTTGCAAATATCTCAAACGTATCAACTCATTGCTCGCTAAATTGATATCGTTTCGTAATTTCCCGTAATTTTGTTAGCAAGGAACTGGTGCCATGGCATTACAAGTGGTCGAGACCTTGAACGAAATGGATGTCACGTTCGTTTGTCCCGACATCGCGGTGGTCGGTGAAACATTCGAGTGTTCCATGGGATTGAGCAAAGGATCGCACATACTCGGAACTATAGAATGTGGCACCAACAATCGATACACGTTTGTAGTCCCCGGTGAGTTGACCATGAATAGTGGAATGGTAACAAGTTCAGCTAATCGAATGTTATATTATTGCTTGATGGGTCTTCGCAATGTTCCGTATACCGAAAGACTGCGACGTCTGGGTCTATGTGACATTCCCAAGGAGGATAGACGGCATTATCTGACGTATAGACTGTGGTCCTACCGAAGGACATCCCTTAAACACTTGCTTGATGTATGTTATGGAACGTAACACGCGTACATACTTATCCCCTTTACGACTTCAGTTCCGTATTGATTGTCGGCCGACATTTAATACATCCGCCGTACGAGCGATATTTCTCTGGAATTCCCTACCCCAACATGTGGTGGACTCTCCTTGCTTGGCGATTTTCAAAGCGAAATTGGACTTGCACTTGCAAACGAACATCATTCGTGAGCCATACATTTGATATTCTCTATTGCTTTTATACTATTGTAATTTCATGTTTTATTCATACCGTAATCCTGTGGTGTTGTAAAGTATTAACTTTTTTAACCATAAATCCTTGAATCTTGAATCTTGAACAAATTCAATAATTATGTTTTAGGGGAGATGTACAAATTTGGAATTATTTTGTGTATTTAGTTGGCAATCGGTATACATCTACCTGGACACATCCGATGAAGACTATGAATGCAAAGAGTGGAGGATCGATTGTTGCACTCTTAATCCTTTCTTCGTACCGCAAAATATAACTTATAATCTAGGTGCATAATTGTTTGCAAACGCACAAATCTAAAAAAATATTCATTGTATGTTTGATGAACGAATTTCTTGAGCATAATTTTAATATTTACAAATACCCTACATTTGATGTACGTCAAATATTTCAATGAGAATTAACAATACGCAATGCGTACGTAATTACAACAAAAATAAATATATTTAACTTTCATAATATAAAACAATTCTCCGATTTGTAGACCAACATCGTGATTGGCTAAGCTTATCTGCTCAACGTGGGGCTTCCAACTTTGTGCAGTGTCCTTCGGGGAAAGCACTTATCATCTCCACAAGTGCTCAATACGCGGGAAACCTTTCTCGAATTGACTTTTATGCGATGAATACAGGAAGCTTCGTTATCTTTGTGAGTTTATTTTACGTCTGTTGCGAAGAACTTGAATTCTGTATTGCTGATTGAATTACAAGGGTGTTACGTGTTCTATCCGTAATCGAGATCAGCTTGTGGTGCTTAGAACCGAGAAGAATATTCTATGGCAAGCGCGCAACCACCAATTTTTCAATTTCAAAGCTGCCGCACCATAAATTGTTTGAATGATACTCAAACTTCTTAACTGAGTTGACACCCAAGGCTTGATAAATAACAATACAATAACACGTTTCAAACCTGTAGTTCACTTGAATTTGTTCTCCGAGCTTGTTGAGTTTGCATCGGACGTTTCGTTGCCAGACTAGGCAACATCTTCAGCGATTGTTGGCAAAATGACTGCTCTAAGTGGCACTGACGATTGTGTTTGGCCGGCCGGCCATTGGTCACGTGATCGCTGCCTTTTCGGTTCTTCGTCTCAGTCGCATCCGTGCGTAGATGTCGTCCAAGCTCACGTGTTCGTTGATCGATCGTTCACCGGAGTGCCAGGCTTCGATGAACTCTCGTGCTGCTTTGTTATTAGCTCGGCCCAAGATGTGGCAGTTATGCCAGTCCATCTCGTGATTTTCGTTGTCGACGTGCGTTGAGATGAGAGACTTGGTGTCGTGACGTCGTACTGCTAGTTGATGCTCATGGATTTTAGTTTTCGACCGGTTTGCCCGATGTAGTGTTTGTCACAGTGCGTGCATTGTATTTTGTACACTACGTTTGCATTTTCATCTTTGCGTCTCAAAGCTGAGCGCTAAGAAATATACCAAGCTTTACTACATCACTAGTTCAAATGTGGAAAGAATCAAATGGAAGTGGAATCTTATTAAAAAAATTTACTCTAACATATAACACGCTGGAACTACACTACAAACATCGAATGACTAGAGCTGAGAATTTTACCAAAAATATTGAGGCAATTCAATTTTTCTTTTTTTCTGCTGGGTGAATGAGCAGATAGTTGGATAATGAATTGTAACAGCGACGTACAAGCGATTGAACTTTTCCATAAAGGCATAGATTTGCTACATCGATTCGTTATTTGTACACGATATTCATTCCGAGCACATTTTTGTGTACTGTCAAGATATTCCGGAAAATATTGTAACATACTGTGCGAGTGATTATGTGAATGTCCTATTGTCAACCACATGTACAAAAAATGTCAATTTCAAAATTTTCATAAATTTGGCGAATTACAACAATATTGAAAACTTATGCATATTCCAGACACGTTTTACTAATTTGATGCAAGCTCAGGTTTAATGCAATAATGGAGGTTAACAATAGCATTTGAAACAGAAACGTAAAGCGTAAGAAAATAAAAATGGATGATGATTAACATCAACTAACTAAACTAAATAAGAATTAATGTCATGTACATTGTGATGCTTACATCCTCATCACTTACACACCACTAGCGGTTTCTGGCTGTTCGCTGGGTGACACACTAAGACCAGGTTCAGCAAACCTTGAAACAGTGGTAAAGTGGTAAACGAAGTTATACTTTTATGCCACTATTGAAAAGGGATCTTACAAAGAAATACAAATACAAAATCACGAAGTGATTCCTGGACAATCGCTCGAAGGGCTTATAACAGACCAATATATTGTGGTGCCAACATCCCAATCCCTTAAACACCACTACCGATTTCTGACACACTGAACCTGATCTTATTGTCTCAACCTGATGACTGCAATCAGCCAGAAACCGGTAGTGGTGTGTAAGAAATGGAGATGTCAAAATGAAAATATATTGGTCTTTAAGAAGCGCCTCGAGCGCTTTGCCCGGAATCACTTTGTTATTCTGTATTTGAACATCATGGTTTTTTGTAAGAAATATGTAAATCATTATATTCAGAATTTTTAAGTCGATATAGATGCTAGTCAAGGCAATAAAGATCACGAACCAGTTGTTTTAGGACAAATTTGGTCTGAATGTTTTGATTACAATCGCCTCAGCTGTACGCAAGATGCTCCAGTCAATCCTTCGCAACACCTCCTTAAGACAACTTTTGCATAGCAAACTTTGTTGATGTTCAAGCGTTTGCTATGAAGTTTTCCGTGTTGTATGGTCGGGAAAATTTATTGGCTTTACAACGCAGAAAATGGCGAAGCAAATATCTGAACATCACCTATAGAATAGGTAGTATGTCTACTACAAATACTTAACTCAAAGATTCATTCTCTGAGTCATCTATTTCGCCTGCTGTCAAGCCATACCACACACATGTACACATTAGCGTGGGATATTTCACATTCTCACAGGAACTGCCGTCGGTTCTTCTCCTCTCTGCTTATATATATATATATATATATATTATATATTATATATTCTCATCGTTGATTAAGCCATTACAACGAGCATACGATGGCCTTCAATCATCCGTGGCAGCGAATTCCCAATGAGGTTTGTCTAGCTACACAGTGACCTACAATTCACTTGTTTCCGTTTTCCTTATCTAAGCCGGCAACCAGCTTGTTTCCGGGACCGATCTGTACTGACATACGTAGAGTTTTGTTATGCAGAGCAATTTGAGTACAATTGGTTAAAACAGGTTTTGGGTAACATTTCACTTGTGACACAAAAGCTTCGTCAGACCAAAGGTGATATTCAGGACATGGGAACATGATTAAATAGTACTCGAACCCACACCACTGATTTGACCTTACCGCTGCTAAACAGCCTATAGTACGCCTACGGTGTGTCAATTCTCGTAGGCATGACCAGGATCGGTGGTCAATTTGCCTACATCCACATCAATCTAATGCAAGTGAACACGTAAAAGTACATAACTAACGGGGCTAAGATTAAGTTATTTTTGAAGAAAAATAAAAATTTAATTAACTAGTAGGTCTAAGGTGAATAACAAATATTTACCTTCGCATCAGTTTGAGCGCCAAATTGTAATGATTTTTGCCCCATCCGGAAATCTGATAGGCAATTTCGACCGTTTCCGCATGTAGCCGGTCTGTATACGGTTTAATACCGCATCTCAATATTTCCACATTTTCTAGATCAACGTTGGGGCCCATATCTAAAACGTGCTCCTCCATGGCGGAATCACGAATAAGCGGTTGATATTCCCTCGCACGCCGTGGCGGTCTCTGGACACGCTTTCGGTGTTCTTCGATTCTAGTATGAAGATCCCTGGTAGTCTACCTTATGTAAACATCTAAAAACGATAGGCAGAACTTGGTTGTAGGGCGTCAGTTGCATGCCGGCGGTGAGATCTGCGTTCAGTAGTCGAGAGCTGTATCTGCTCCTCCCCAGCTAGCATACGACGCTTTACACAATGCCCGCATTGTGAGCGATCAAGAGCAAGAACTTCCCAAATTGCGGTCAATGACAAGAGCTTTCATATAACTGTTGCGAACGTCTTTTTACCGCAAGTACAATGGTGGAATTCCTGATTGGAACTCACAATAGAGTAGATCTTCCGGATTATGACCATTTTCAGTCTGTAGACGTGGCCAAGTCGTAGTAGGGTGAACATACTCTGTAGCACAGCTGTTGAAAGCACTTCAGCATTAGTCAATTTGTCCATCTGCGATATGTTCTAGATACGACGGATGCTTCGTAGATAGAAGTCATTCAGCATCCGTTCGTGTCTTGTGTGGGTGGTCCAGTGCGCACGCGCTGTATAACATCATCTTTGTCTTGACAGTCAAGTTGCGGTTACCCCAAACACGAGAGTTCAATCGGGACAAAATGACAGCTACTCTGCCAATCCGCTTATCAATCTCCGTATCTAGCGAA
>JACCGJ010022206.1:0-11401 GCA_013407085.1 Atriophallophorus winterbourni
GATGTTGCTGTTTCCTGCGTGGAAGCAATGTCTTCAGCATCGCCGGCGAATTCGAAGAAAGCGGGTCTTCCGTCACCGGTTGTTGTCGGTACCAAACGTCGATCTTCACCTGGTCCTGATTTGACTAACAGCATTACAGGAGTGAATTTGCTGTCGGTGACTATGTTCTCTGCCAGAACGAGAATGCATCGCGCAGTTCGTGGAAAAGGGCTATCATATCGGATGCAGACGGACATGTGCGTAAAGTATTGCATCGCACTGCAGATGGAAAGCTTAAACGAGATATACGCCGAGTATGGTTTTTGGAAGGTGATAATAGTTAGAAAGCCAAGGTGGCTTTGGGGGGCGGTGTTGGATCCTTTCACCTTCCAACATCTATTTGTAATATTTCATGTGAATTTTGAAATCCAAACACTTTCCATTTTGTTCTTGTTTCTTACTGCACTTTTGTTTTACTCTTTCTCTTTGAATAATTTGACTCCATTTTATCTGCGCCATTTCCCGTTTGGTCTCGTGTGCGTAACGTGATACGCGCTCGATATTGTTTTTGACATTGATCTGGATTTTTACCCGGTTGACCCCAATATTTGAGGTATGTTTTTACTATATTTTGATTGTTTCAATACAGTACCGCATTTATAGACAAATCCGCTTTGGGTTCTGATATACCTCTGGGATTTTGCGCGTCACTCAACTTGGGACATTTCATTGATTGTCAAATACAATCAAAAGTATGTAGTTGTGTGGTCTCGTCTACCTTCAGCCAGCATGCCACTCCCTTGCGAACAAAGAAGGCGAAACGATCGCCATTCTCCTGTCCTACAAAGACTCCCTAGAAGCAAGTTAAAGCAAATCGAGATGTTCACACAAGCCACACATATAATGTCCTCACACTTGTCCGGGAAGTCCACAATTTGGGAACAGTGGTTGCCGAGCTGCACAACACGGTCCAAACATATCCTAATCTTGACGCAGGTTGAGCCTTTAGTGGAAAAAAGACTAATAAGTCTAGCACTGAAGACAATACGGCAAAAACGTTATGAGCTCACTAAAAGACAAACGGAGCACATGTCCAAAGATAGATTCGTGAAGTCCACACAGGAAAGTCCAAGAAATGGAATCAAAGGTTTAGAAAGTGCTAAAAAGTTGGAGAATCCGATAATCACAATTCCGGCACGCGGTGACACATGTCAACTCCGCAACCACGGAAGAAGACAAAGTCCGTGTTCGAAATTATATTCACTGCCAAAAAGTATATTGTACAAACTTTAATACGAATGAAGTATACATTGCCAAAAAAGGAATAACCAAGCAAATCCAAGAGTGTATGTACAAAGTACTAAGAAACAAAAAGAAAGTAGTTAACTTCAAGTCTTTTACCCGAGACTCAAAGGCTCGTAATGAAAGTGACTGTAGAAAGGTTATCGAACTACTCCGTGCTTCAAGCATGCGCCCGATTACTTCGCTGAAGCGAGTTCACCGGGTCGGCAAATGGAGGGGTGACCCAAACGACGCATCTACCAGATCGTCCCGGACAATTGTAGTCGAATTCACAAAACAGTGCGATCGCAACTACTTTCTTTCAAAAGCTGAGAAACGTTACCTCGTTGATGGTAAGTGCATCGTGCAACCTGACACCCCGCCACAAGAGAAAACTTCTAGCCCAATTAGAGCTAGAATGTCAAAGTTAAGTGTGAATCGTAGCTTAAACTATTCGCTTCCGAAGCGAAACTCAGTAAATGACAATACTGTGACGATGATGCTAACACTGGAAAATTATACTCTACATTCAAGAGCTACGTCCTTTAGAGGTTGAGTTGTAATGACACGGACAATAAAGATGAAACTGAATGGCAGGAGTTGTCATCCGTTTTAAAAACGAATGCTCTGTCTCTTGATGAAATAGAGCCTTCAAAAATGCGAAACATCCTCAAGTATTACGCCCATGGACAAAGAGCTCTTAGGTAGCCCTAAGACCGGGAGTCTGTCCATATGTGATAGTGCTCGTCTATTATATACAAACGCTTGTAGCATTAAAAGTAAATGGGCTGATCTCCTTTGTAGTGTTGACGACACCCATTACAAAATTGTGTGTGTCACAGAATCATCGTTATCTCATTATGACCACATACAAGCTGCAATTGCTGCCAGGTTTAGCGCCGTAAGAAGCGATAGACCTCTTGGTGAGCTAGCAGGAGGGGCGTTGCTCTTTATTGATAATGCTATTCTCTCTGAGAAAAGTATTTCTATTTCTACAACAAAAGTGCAGATAATATCTGCCTTGTTCTTCCACTGATGCACGCGTATAGTGGTGAGCTGCGTCTACCGTAGTCCGAACACTAGTTTGGAAGAAGATGCTCTTTTGCAAATTAAGCTTTTCTCTTTTTTAGCCATGGCACCACGTGTTGTAATATTCGGTGATTGCAATCTACCCGAAATAAACTGGGAGTATGAAACCTCGCATGCTACAGGATAGGAGAACGATTTTCTGGACTGGCTACACTCCCTTGCACTTCACCAACACGTAAACGAACAAAGTAGATTCCGTGAGGTCAATCTCCGTCTATTCTCGACCTAGTTATTTCAACTGCTAAATGTGGTATAGAAAATTTGATCTTTCTACCACCACTAGAAAAGAGCGACCATATAGTGCTTGCCTGCGCGATAATCTTATCATTTGGTAAAATCCCATGTAACCGCCAAAACTGTCCGGGAAAAATCGAGTTCAACGTCAAAAATTTCAGTCACGATATAAACACCAATATGTCTATCCAACGGTTGAGTTACGCGTTTAAACCCACCAAGATATTGGCAAGACAATACGTGAGATGAGTACGGTACTATTGAAGCAAAATAATTATACAATAAAATAGCAAAACTCAATTATTCCGCTTCGTACTGAATCCAAAAACAAGAACATTCAACAGCAACAATGACCACGAGTGATCGCAACTTCAAATAGCGCGCAAACGGCCAAATAAAGATACACAAAATTAAGCTCAAGAACAAATAAATTCAAGTAGATCGGTAAAACAAAAATGGTGAAAATATACAAAAATACCAGCAGATTTAAACAATTAGTTGTCAATAAAATAAATTCAATGTTCATCTTACACCGCTCCCCGAAATCCACGCCGGATTTCTCAAAGGCTGACAACGAACATGCTCTGGTATCCTACCCTATATCTTTACCCATCGCTGAATATATCATAATGGCAATCAGACGTTATTATCTAGGAACAAAGTGAGATAATGTCACAATGCACAAGACGTTCTCCATGCCTCACACATGTGACAAATTCACCGGCCTTTTCAGCCACATTGGTTAGAAGCCAGACGTTTTCCATGCCTTACCACAACCAATCTAGCTGGTCTGGTCCCTTTACGTGACAAAACCAGTTTCGGTAACAGCATCCAGGTTCGATGATATCGTTGTATTTTCTCAAGGTACAGTCAAATCAGTCCAGTAGCATGTTTGATCTAATTCCAAATGAATTTTTCCTTTAGTGCAGTAGTAAGTGATACTGCCAGCTTAGCGGCTATTAATTCCAGACACTAAATAGTAGCAGGCTTGAATTGAGCAACGCGCGACTTCGAATACAGTAGGCAACAATATGAGAGATCCGACTTAGGACTAAATCGAATGTAAATCGCGTCTTCATACCTAACTTCCAATGCATCACAGAATGCATGTAACTGAGGCCGAACTACGTGAGCACCTTTGCGCATCGTAGATCGAGGAATCCTTAGTGATTGCGGTTCCCGAACATTGGACATCCAGATCTTCCGAACTCGCACATCTGTCAAACATAGTTCAGAATTTTTTATTTCTTCCTTCTTTAGCTATTTATCACATGAAACACTATCGTGTACAAACCTCAACTTACCAGGTTTTCTAAGGTTAATAACTGCGCGGTAAGAAAGATAACATTGAGGTCGAACGTTTGTCGTCAATTGATGATCCGGAACAGGAGTTGCATATCCGCAGATAAAATTGTGTTCCATCACGCGTGCATACCTACGGAGTAACTCAGGATTTCGCAGAAACCTAGAACGTAGACTCTGTAAACGCGACTTTGCTTGTTTACGGTTCCGGCAGATTCTATGGAAATCTATTTTTCAAGGTAAACACACTTCGAAATGGCCATCTTTCTGTTTAGTCCCACGATACGCTTGTAACACATCCGCTTCAACAAGCAGGCCAACTGCGGTATCGGGACTATCATTTGAAACAAGATCCTTCAAATGATTCGGTGAAGTGAAACAGTCCTTCTTCGTCAAACGCTCAATCATTTCAGGAAGTTGCATAGACTCATCTATCATAAACAGTTTAAATCTTAGTCGTGCAAATCGAGTAGCATTCGCAGCTATCAACAGTTATAAGTGAATCTCTTGACGCTTCTGTTCTTCCGCTAATTGTGCTAACAAAAACTGGGTCCTAAGATTATCAGAGTAAGAACTAACTACCGAACCAGAGCATATGTTGTCAACCAATGAAGAAACACCGACTTGCCCGTCAAACAGGTCCTTTTCATTGTTTCTTGGATGGATCTTTGACCATTTGTTCTCCATCTTTTCCCAATGTTCGAAACGAAGCAAATTGAGTACTGTCCCAATGTTCCAAACGAAGCAAATTGAGTACTGTAACCGCCAAAACGGTCCGGGGAAAATCGAGTTCAACGTCAAAGATTTCAGTCACGATATAAACACCAATGTGTCTATCCAACGGTTGAGTGACGCGTCCAAGCCCACCAAAATATTGACAAGACAATACGTGAGATGAGTACGGTAATATTGAAGCAAAATAATTATACAATAAAATAGCAAACCTCAATTATTCCGCTTCGTACTGAATCCAAAACAAAAACATTCAACAGCAACAATGACAACGAGTGATCGCAACTGCAAATAGCGCGCAAACGGCCAAATCACGATACACAAAATTAAGCTCAAGAACTAATAAAATCAAGAAGTTCGGTAAAACAAAAATGGTAAAAATATACAAAAATACTAGCAGATTTAAACAATTAGTTGTCAATTAAATAAATTCAATGTTCATCTTACACCCCACTTAATGCGTTTCGATGGTTCCATATGATCGACCCTGCTGCATTATTGCAGGCCGCAGAGCTACTCCCATGGCAAAACATTGACCATGTGGATGGGATGTGGATGTATATCAATAAAAACATGCTTCAACTTCAGGATCGATTCGCTCCTCTCGTACTGGTTCGCAAAAATAATGAACCTCAATGGTGGTAAGCCTAAGTCTCCCTTAGCGTACGTCACGGTGACGCAAAATGGATGCGTTACAAATTTACTCCCTCATATGGGACTTGGGCCCGTTACAAAGAAGCGCGAAATATCGCTGTTTTCAAGATACGTGCTGCAAAGTTCTTTTTCGAAACGAGTCTCGCTCAAGTTGCCAATACTCATCCGAAACGATACTACAGCTACGTTCAATCTAAAGGCTCAACACGAGGAGGTGTAGGTACCTTTGGAAGAGACGATGGCTCTGCCGTCATTACAAGCACTGAAAAGGCTCAGTTGTTTTCCTTGTATTTTCAAAGCGTGCAACGCCGAGATGATAACTAGAACGCCTCTGCGCTATCACTAGTTTGCACTCACTGAACGCCCACCTCTGCACTGACCTTACATTCGAGGTACACAATGTCGAGACTTTATTGGCCAGCCTAGCATAGAACAAGTCGGCAGGGCCCGATAGCATTTATCCAGGAATGATCAGACTGCTCGCTCCTATATAAGCTGAGCCGATCACAGAACTTTTCACAACATCCCTCAGACAGGGTACCATTCCTTTGGATTGGAGAATAGCCGTTGAAGTGGCTATACATGAGGCAGGATCTTCTTCGGCGTTCGCAAATTACCGCCGGGTTAGCCGCACCAGTGTACTATGTAAGTTTATGGAAAAGTTAATTCGCGATAAATCTTGTGTAAGCCTAATCAAACACTCTCTTCTGAATGCTGCACAACATGGCCTCCCAAATATAGGTCATGTCTGACTATCTTGTTGAGCTTTCTAAACGAGGTCACTAAGATGATGGATGATGGTATAGCTGTAGAAATCTTCTATCTCGACTTTAGTAAGGCTTTTTATTCAGTCACTACAGGCTCTTGCTTCTCAAACTCTCAGCCATAAAGAGGATCAGGAAACCTACTGCGCTGGATTCGAGCATTATTTAGCGACCTTTCCTTCAACGTCAGGGTAGATAATACATACTCCGCATGTGCGCATGTAACGAGTGGGGTTCCCCAGGGCTCAGTCTTGGGGCCGTTGCTGTTCCTCATCTTCATTGATGATCTAGCCAACCAACTACGCTCACCCTGTTATATGTTTGCTGACGACGTTAAAATTGTCGGTAGGTCGGATAACTCCGATCTGATAAGTGACGTGGAAGCTGTAACAGCATGGGTGGGTAAGTGGGACCTTCCCCTTAACCTAGATAAGAGTCACTTGCGCTCTACACTGGCAGGCAACATGATTGTGTCTACATCCTCAGCTCACACGGAGTTCCGTAGGGTAAAATCTACTAAGGACCTAGGAATCGTGGTCTCCGCAAACATTAAGTGGGCTGACCAATGTGCGGCTGCGGCACAAGGGCCAAGAGGGAACTCCTAAGACTACGTTCAGCCCTCACATGCAGAAAAGCTGAGGTGCTATTGCCCCTCTACAAGGCAATAGTAAGGCCATATTTAGAATACTGTATCCAGGCTTGGAAGCCTTATTACCAGAAGGATATCGTACAGCTAGAAAAAGTACAGAAGCTGGCCACTCGCATGATCGAGGGGTTAGTATACACCAACTATGAAAATCGTCTATTAACACTAGGACTTTTCTCACTTAGGAGGAGGCAGCTTAATGGGTATCTTATAGAGACCTTTTAGGTTGTCAAAGGATTAAGTTGTATCGAATTCGAAGACTTCTTTCGGTTCTCTCCTTTGGGTGGTACACGAGGGCACAGTCTCAACTAAGTAAACAGCACCCAGGCCTCGAATTCCAGACGCACTTCTTAGCATCCGTAATATTGAAACGCTGTGAACTCACCTTGGCAACTTTTCATAGTAATTGCTTCAACGAGCTGGAATTCCTTTGCAGGTGCTCTTTTCCGGAGCATTACCCTTAAGCACTAAATCCCTCCATATTTATGGCAAAAACCCAAAAATATACGAAAAATTAATTTTGAACACAAAGAGCGTTTCTTTTTCAATTTTTTCAGTATGCTATTTTGAGGATGATTTTCCCCAGATTGACGTTGTGTGGATATAATACAGAGAAAATTAGTGATAACGGATCATCAGAGGAGTGTAATGCGCTGTCTGGATACGATCAAAATATTGGATTCCAGGCGTATTTTAAAAATCACGGATGTCAGTCTAAAATCAAGTATAGTGTCGTCAATCGATTAGCTACCGATCGCAACCCGCAAACTAAACTTCCACGTTTCATCCTGGAAAAGATAAATAATCAGGGGAGCGCCATACATAACCCCGCCAAACTACAAATCAAATGACCGGTTTCATGCAAATGGCTCTCATCAGATAAAGACAGTACCACCAGGCTTCGTCTCGTGTGAGCCAAAGCAGCCTTTACTTAATATACCCCAGATCTCGTTGCTTACACTGAAAAGAAATCCACTCATCAATGTTTGACAAAATTCATGACAGCATTTGAATACACAGAAATGATGTGATGCCCCGCAAAATAAGAACATCGCAACCAAGCAGTTAATCCAACTTTGCAGATTTTCTCCATTGTCAAAGCGAAGTGCTAAGAAAAATATCAAACATCACAATCACCCTGTGAGTTCAACTACATCACGCAGCGATATAACCCAAGTTATATCCCCCAAACCAAGCGGCAAGACGAAACCCAAATCAGATTATCACGGTGAGTTTATTACAATCACGTTACAATTTATCACAGAAAGCAAGCAAGCAATTGATCGAGAGTTATACATTCAAGATCAATTCGGCAACTTGTTGCGGCGTTCGTATTTGTGAAAAGTGTTCCCCGCTCGGGCCACACAGGGAAGCAAAACCGTTGGCCGGATCGGTGATGGCTTGATAGATGAGTTGATAACGTGAATGGATTTCATCCGCACAACGACGTCGAACCACTTTCTTCAAACGTTGTCCGATGAGGTATTGCAACTCGGGTAGAGCAAACTTGTCGGGGCTCGATAAATATGCGTCGAAAAGCGTCTGACAAATTAACCAAACGGGAAAAGGTTCAAGTACAAGAGCAATGGGGAAATTTCCATCAACACGTGCAAAAAAACAACTCACTAATGCCTCCAGAATGGTCTTCTCGTTCAAATCGACATCACTTCGGTCGGACAGCGGACCATTTGTGGACACATCATGGCCAGCTTCCAGTAGTTGCACCAGAGCGATCAATCGAGTTTGTCGTAAGACGCTTGACACTTGCACAGTGATTAAACCTTCTAGACTGGAATCCATTACGGCAGCCAGTTGCTCCAGATGATCTACCGCTATATCCAAACGAGCCAACGTGCTTTGGATCAGATAATAACAATTGAGCGAATACGTGAGAGATTTCGCTTTGCGAGACAATTGGGCATACTCGGAAGTGTCAGAAGTGTTGCTCCAAGGGTCAGAGACAGACACAACTTGGAAACGTTCCACACAGTGTTGGCAGTGTAGTATCAAAGGCTTGATGATGGTTTTGGTGATCTGAAAAGGCCAACCAAGATCGTCCGAATCCCCGAATGAGATTGTATTATTGAATAAAGTGAAAAACAATGTGGTGCAGCAAAAGGGACACGGCCGCGAATAGTGTTCTTATTTTCAATATCGCAAAGCGAAGGTAGTGAGGGACTTTGGGAGTATAGACACCGAATGCCGCCGCAGAAGCAGATAAAGATTTGGAGATATTAGGTAACTCACAAGCACACGTGATTGACTGGCACACAAGCTCGTCAAGCAGCGCGGGTTCAACGATGTTAGAAAATTAAATGGCTCACGTGTCGAAATAACCACGAAAAAGGCTGATATTGAACATATGGCGAGGAACCATTCGTCAACCCATTTAAATAGCGCAGCTCGGTTCGACAAGAATGGAGGAAAGCGTTAAACTGTTGGTTACTAAGCACATATGGCATGAGGCGGTTGAAACGATTCAAGATAGTGCCGCTCACAGAAAAACATTACTACTCAAGCGAACGTACATTACAAACTAAGATTTTAAACCGAGCTTGTGTGTGCTTCTTGTTGCTCACGTCTGAATCATCATCTTAGCTTTGAACTTTGGTCGATATGAGAGTGAATGCAAAGTGCACCAAATCAATGTGACTGCCTCTTGTGAGTACTAGTCGGTTTGGAGCGTCATTCGAGAAATCTTGGTGGAATGTGACTGCGGTTTGTCAATTGATGCTTGTGCTCACTCGTAGAGATCGATAACCCGGAGCGCTCAGTTCATCATACGTGTCTTAACTCACAAAACACCTTTTGCAAATTTAGTAAAACCAACATTTTAGTCACGAACCGATTTATACTTTTGGCTCACAACAGTGTAAAACATACAACACATAAAACGATGGCCAGCGATTAAAAGCTGTACATAGGAATTAGGAAGAATTGATGGTTAGAACTTTAGTATATATGTATGTATGTATGAAAACACAAGCCTGATCTAGGCAAAGTGCCGAAAAATCAGAGACTGCACGTGATCGAAAATACTGTCAGGTTGCCCAGGCCTAGACAGATATAAGTAAATAGAAATGGTGATGAGACTTCAGCGTGTTTCAGAATGCTGCACACTACAGGTGGCCAATCAATTTAGCACGGTGTTAGCGAGACAGCACAGGAGTGCTGCACGACGGTACATTTCTTCTGGTACGATCAACCTGTTCAAGCACATATGATTGGTGTAAAAACCATGAGTTTAACTTTTGTTTGAAGCCAAATTTTTATTAATAAGTAGTATATGACGTTCGAAAAGCAGGACGGAAGCACACGGCCAGGTTCGCGGTTATCGCCGCTCATCAGGTATGCGTATCCGTGACCTGACATTCGAACTCCGTTCTGACTTTGTGCTAAACCCATTTATTTGCGAATTCGAGGATAAATCCTTATTTGCAAATTGAAATTTATCTTACATGTGGAGACAAAGCTAGATCCCACAATCGGTGCAATGCAGCTTCGATAACTGTTTGAAATATTTTTCAACGTTCTGATAGCAAAACCAGTTTGTCGAAAATGGTCAATGAATTTACAAAATAAGTGAATGAAGGAAAATGCAGAGCGAAATGAAACACACGTACCTCATTGATGGAGGCTCTCTGAACTTCGGTGGGGAGAAGGGAAACGTCGTGCGAGTTGAGGATTTCCAGCATCAATTCAAGCGTGTCTCGGATAGCGGGATTCGGCGAAAGATCCTGATTAGGATAATCCGACTGTAGGAAATGAACGAACACTTGTTGTTCGTGTGTAATCGGAATAGACAACCGTTGGAAAGATGCGAAAAGCACCATTTTAGTGTGGAGGTGTGAAGCGGATTAGTGATGAGTGCTTTAGGAGGATATGTCGAACGGTGGCCAGTCACTTAATCGCCGACATTTAATCTTCAGTCAGGCAGCCCCTTCGGAAACAGGAGGAGATGAGTAACATCAGACCCTATCGAACGACATGCAACTCATCAAGGACGGGCCAATGAGCACAACGCAGTGAGGGCAAATAATCGATTGGCAAATCAAATCTGGGTAACAAGTGATAGGGACACGTTAAGGACAATGCTGGGGCAGCATGATTTGCCTATATAAGATAGGCATGTGTTTCACTCTTTGTCTTGTGCGCTTGACCTAGCGGCGTTCTCTTGTGTTGTGGGATTCGGGGATGAATCGGAAGGCAATCGACAAGTAATTGTGAAACGTGGGGTGTGTGAAGTGGTTATTGTTGGATTAAGGATCTCGAAGCATGTGCGCTCGGATAGCATATGCGGTTTGGATTCGATTAACTTGATGTGATCTCCATATGCCTACATGATGTATTTTACAAACAGGATAGATGCTACCAGCTCAAACCATCCAGGCTCTGTGCTCTAAGACGATCAACAGCAACGTTGACTAGAGATAAAAAGGAAGCCACCGAAGTCAGACATCAGGCCACGAATGCTAACATTTCGGTAAATCTGCGTGGTAGTAATTTCCTGTCAGTGGATAGTTCTCTCACGCAATTCACAACTATATTGGCAACAGCGAAAAATCGCGCAGCCCCCCGGGAATCAGCCAAAAACTAAGACGCGTGTTTACAGCGCGATCCGCCCTGTACTGCTTGGGGTATGATGCGAGACATGGCCTTTAAGGTTCACAGGATGTACGCACATTAGAGAGTGTTTCGAAACCATTGTGCCTTAGGGTAT
>JACCGJ010022207.1:0-15822 GCA_013407085.1 Atriophallophorus winterbourni
CTGTAGCTATTGGTCCGACGCGCGATGAGTCGGACCCTTCTCGCTTTTTGGGGTAACAACACAATGCTACACCGACATATAGCAATACAAATGGCGAATGCGTGACATGCACGCTTTAAAAACACCATATCTCCCGGATCGATATGAAATTTCAAAAATCTTATTCTCTATTCCTCATGTGGTTCTTGATACTGCTTGAATTTAGCTTTGTTTATGTAACGGAACAAGGAAATTGCGCGGACAGATGCTGTTTAATGGGAACGGGAATATGTGATTGCAAACCGGTCCGATTGGGAACAGCACTCTTGAATGACTGCCCAGTGCAAATAAAAGAGGCGGATATATTTGATGGAAAAATCACAATACACCCGGATAAAACACTGCCTTCAGGCACCTATACCATAGTGGGTTTTGCTCCCTCAGAAATACCCGACTATCTGAGAAGTACGATAGCTTACGCGGTGTTTATCGCGGTCAATGTTGGAACGAGCGAATGTTTACACTCTGACCAACCGTGCAAAATCATCCCAAGCCTTCCATTAGGAGTCGGGGCATGTACAGAAAAGTTTGACCAAAGAATGTTGATACACGTATTCATAATCCAACAAAGACGTACAGTGATTCATTCCGATTTGATGCTGACCATGGACATAATGGAAGAGCTAAACCTTAAACCGCGGCTGCAACTGATGCAATATTCAGTATTTCGAGACGAATCCCTATACATGGGACCTCCGATTCGTGGGACGTTATATGAAGTTACAAAGTGCGATAGAAGTTCACATTTGTTGCGAACAATGCAATTCATCGCCAGCGCATACGGACTAACCGAGATGGAACAATACATCATGAAACCATCCGCGCCTTATCAATATGGCACGTGGGGTCCTCAAACTACCCAATTCTTCACCCTGAACGAAAATATGATATATCAGGAGGAAACCGATTGCGAGTTTGCGCTGGAAATGCAACAAGACAACTTTATCGGATCGTTGTATCACAAAGCACACAAGTGTCCTCACTTCAATCATACACAGTATATGATGGATGAAATTAAAGCGGGAAGGGCGGTTAAGTTGTTGGAGCGGTTGGATTTACTCTTAGACACCTGGTACTTAAAAGGCGCCCAGGAATATCATTTGATGACGATCATTACGCAAAACATAAATCATACTGAAATCGCCTCTGATGAGGATATGATAACAGTGCATATATTGGGAATGCCGTTTGCGAAAACGTACTGGACATGTTTGTACCGATTATGCCGAATTGTGGCCAAATTGACTTTATTTGACATTGTTTACCAAACGATTAAGCATGAATACTTAGGTGTAGACGAGGCCGAATCACAGTGGAACAAAACATTTTGAAGTAAATTTACTTGAATTGATACGACAAATTCTTATGTATACCAAAGAATTTTATCTTAAATTCAATGAATTTCAGCTGCGAAGCAAAACCTGGCGAAGCAATGCATGGCATCATCATTATAGTGCACATCTGTGGAGCTAGACAAAGTGCAAATAAAAATGAAAAGCAGATAAGCAAATGCGTAAAAAGAAGCATGCCAACGAAATATGAAAACGCGTACAAGGAGCTTGAAGTGTGTGACTACGCATCAGTACCAAGTCCTTTACAATGCAGTCCACAAGACAAGCACTGGACTCGAGTTTTGCTCTTATTTGAGCTCACCAGCAACATCTATCATATGCCTATTAGCTCAAACATCCTAACATCATCATTATTGTCCCACGTCTTACGACCTGGGATACCAATCACTGTTTGACCGGACGTGTTTTAGCCGTAAGGAATCTTACTCGAGACTGGCACATTTGAGTTGCGTCATATGCCCAACCAGACTTAAATGGTCAAAAACGCCTGTCGTTATCGTCCAAACGATCTGATCTTCGTGTCAGGTCTTCCAATCCGATAAAGTGTAGGCTAACACCGATTATATCCAATGTGCATTGTTGTTTTAGCGTGTTTAAGAGAATTCTTCTTTATATCTGTAGTCGGGTGTTCGAGTCCCACCCGAAGCAGAAGATATGCATTATTGATGAGCTGAAATAAGAGTGAACTCGAGTCCTGTGAACCTAAAGGGGACCGTCGTGATGAACTATGTGAATTGTCAGAAGGATTTGGTACTAATATGTAGTCACAAACATAAAGAACGAATTCCCTAATGTACGCCAAAGCTGCATGATTTGTAGGTTCATTGCGCTGGGACTCCGGGACAACGTTCCGTTCCGGCCTGGTTCTGTTTTCCTCACTGTTGGGTTAAGAAACATGTATAGATTGATAGAACGCAACGAATATCTCTGCCGCAACATCGACGATTCATCCATCATAACACGATTTTAGCCGCGCAGGAGAAAAATACTGCACGATTGGACATCCGTGTAAATAATTGTTTATTAGTTATAAATACAACATTCAACCTCTTGTTAATAGCTTGGTTAGAAGAGACGCAAGGTATCCTTGGTAATGAAAGTTCCACGTGTTTGAGTGAGGGCCTCAAGAGAAATCAACCATGGGATATAGTTATCAGTATTCACAAAAGACCAGTTAACCTGGTCTAACCATTGCTCCATGCGCCTGTGCATCTTAAAAACTGGCAAACTATCTACCTTAGGTATCACAGCACTGGTGCCTAATTGCCCGTTCTGATGACAGTTTTCTGAAATTGCATACAGCTGCCGCAGGTTCCATTTCTGTATCGTTAGAATTCTACCAACTTTCCCATCCGGTTCTCAAACTGGCAACTAGTTTGCCAATGATAAGCCTTCAGAAGTGTGCTATCAGCCCAAAGCAATCAACATCGCTCTATTGGATGGCATTCGCAGAAAACCAATATACGGCTACATGGAACATCAGCAGACCAATATTCAACGATGCTGTTTTTAAGACAGATTGTATCTCAATCCACTGATCACCGATACTACCATTGGGATTCACTGCGAGGCTAAATCCGTATTATATTGATTTACCAACAGTACTGAGTCGGATGCGTAAACACGCTGGAGTTTCGCAGCACGTAGGACTTATTTTGTATTTATTTATTTGGACAAACTGAAAATAATTCTGCCCATGTGCAGTCTCTGATTCTGAAGTACGAGCGGCAATCAACAACAACCTCACCATGAGTAGCTCATAGCGATATGACAAATTTGTGAACGAGGAGGTTGAAGGAAATTTTCAGATGAAACTGGTGCTTTGAATGGCGAGAGATTGTGCTGGCATGTGCCATGAACACAAGCTGGGTCTTCATTCGTCAGTGACTTTTCGATCACAATCGAGACCGAACGTCCCACCCAAGAAATATTCGTTTGAAGATAAACGATCTAGGGACGAATTCATGTCTTCCGCTAAGATAACGATGTCACCCCTCGATGCAATTCCAATAAGATCGTGTAATTTTCCATAGAATTTATCCTTGACAATGTCAGAACTATCGTTAGTCGGTGTGTGGTCAGCCACCACAAACAAGTTGCGGGATTCAATGTGATACAGGTCTTTTGTGTGCGACCCCTATAGTTTCACTGCGCCGAGACTGGACCCCGTTGCGCCGAGACTGGACCTTGACGTGGTGCAGCGGCTTGCGTGCCTCGATGATCCATTGAGCTATACTGGGTGATGTCTTCGTGGCATCTTCAGAGTTACTCATACCAGGTTGGTCAATGGTGAGAAGCCAGACAAACACAGTCTCCTTGTCCCTCGTGGACATTGTATACCAGAAGAGGCGTATGAATCCGCAAGGATCACCGGCTCGACTGGTTGGGATGATTTCGGGAGTCCCTGCTTGGTCTCTACCTCGCGAATGGCTTGTGAACTGTACCTACAGTATCCGGCCCCGATAGGTGCGATCCTTAATCTCGCTCCGCTGCCTTGCGGGTTAGGCTTTCGGTCCAAAGGCTTGAGGTGGGAGTCCTCAAGATCAACTCCTCTACTTCGGCCTGGGCAACCGGGTAGTATCACGCCCACACCCAAATTGATTGGGTGGCACTTTGTCATTTTTAAATGACGGGTAACTATCTATATATTTATATAAATGCGGCTAAATGCTCTGGATTCGAATCAAGTGTGTGTAAATGAAACTACAAACCTGGATCCCATAAAGACCGCATAGTGTAGAGATAACATGACGAAGAACCTGTCATTTTACCCATGTTATGTGGTGGGCGGAAGTGAGCAACACAGTTTGGTATCGAAGATTTATTTTAGTAATAAAATCACAAGCATGCGGGTATTTGACCTCTCTTTGGACTAAACAAAATGGACCAATAGCGCGATACTCAGGATCAAACCGAGGAATAAAAGAAAAGGCAACAGTGAGGAAACGCAATGCCTCCAGCTGTAATGTGAACAAAATGGAATATCGATATTAAGATAAGCCATGTCCAGTGGAATTTCTGATAAGATTTTATCTGCGTCGCAAAAGTCAGTGTGCGTTGAACTGAGATAAATAAAGAATCACAACTTTCTAAAGCACGTGATGCGAAGCATAAAGCGGAAAATGTATTACCTGCATGATTTGAGTGAGTGAATATCGTAAAAACAATGTCGGAAATGACTTAACTATAGAGTTGCACATACATTTCACAGTGGGGACTGGCTGTTCGCTCTCATCAGATGAAAGAAGTAAATTAGTTTCAGTGAACTTTGAAACAGTGGAAAAGCGGTAAACGAAGTTAAACTGTGAAACCTCTGTTAAACACAGCGTCCAAATACAAAATCACAAATTGATTCAAAGTCAGACACGCTTACTGGCGTGTTGTTCATATCTCCCGTACCCAAGTGATTCCTTGCCTTCAGTAAACGGCAGCCTTGATAATTGATGGTAAGTGTGAGTGAGAGGTTAATGCACTAAATGTGTTAGCATAATCCCCACTAGAATAGGCTGGTACATGACACCAATACATTGATGCGTCTAGTGTGTATTCGAAACTTACATGAACAGAATTGGCAAATAAATAATCCCGAACGATTTACGGCAAATGACAGAAACCAGTTTGGACTTTTTAGTTGTTGTTAAGGTCAACTCAACAGTTTCATTGATCTTACCATTGCATTTCAGTCCATATCAGGCTATTGAGGCCATAAGGGCATTGCATATCTCCCGTTTCCTTAACAACGGTGTACCAATGAGAAGTTATCATTTTATTTACTGAACAAGGAGTTAGACTGTCGCAGTTATTTTTTAAATATTGTCATTTCAAGTCTAGATAGAATGGTGCATAGGGTAAGCACATTTTCTTATTAAGCACACTCACGGTTTGTCTGTACGTCTTAACCGCAGCCTTTGACAATGCACGCTAGCTTGGACGATTCTACGCGATTTTTGTAGCTGGACTATCGAGTCGATTCTATTGTGCAGCAAAAATGAAACCATTAATTGTATGTACGAAACCGGATGAATTGTCGGAGGGTCATAGAGTTTATGAGTTGAGAGATTGCAGCGTGGGCTCACGCGCAGTGCACTACTGGAGGGAATTAATTTAGTCCAGTGTTATCTTCATGCCACTAAAGTACTGCACAACACCATATCCGTGCCTTAATTATAGACCAACAAAACCTGAGATACCCGAAGTATGGTGGTTTGTAAATTGCCCATATTGGGAAAAACGAAAACGCACACAAACAAGGTAGCGACATACCTAACGTAACGTGCACGTGAAAAGAAAAATAAAAGTACGTTGACCATGTTCCAATTAGATCGTCCACGATAGCGCATCCCGTTCAATGCACGAGCAACATGACTATGGCAGTTGTCAAGCAACAAATTGTGCTGAAGAAATATATAAAAACGATTAAGGGAGTATGATAAAAATAAACAATAGCGGGCATTCAGGGTAGTGCTAGTCACACTGCAACATCATCCAAGAACTTTCACAGAAGTTCACTAGAGTGAAAGCAATTCGCAACCGAGTTTATAACGAAAACCACAATAGGACTTCGCTCTTAGCGTGAATGACTATCAGTTTGGAGAAACATCTCTCTCGGGCAATAAAAAAAAGTTGGTGAGTCACGGTACGGCGTTAAAAAGTCATGCACCGAAGCAACAGTTAAATCAGAACATGAGACAGAACCCTGTAGTTAATTATAGTCGAGCGATCAGCGCTAAGAAAATGACAGGTTTCTACAGCTTTCGAATTACGTGTTCTCATCAAGGGGTGACAACAAAATTAGTTTCAGCTGGTCTTAAAACGGTGGTAAAGCAACAGATAAAGCTATGCTCCGAAATCATTGCAAAATCTAAACTTCTCAGTCCCTACACCAACTGCAATTCCTTATACAGCCAACGATCATATGGATAGCGCTTTACGACTGCCAGCAAACACCCATCAACGCTAATATCTCAACTTTTTGGACAGTGATCCGACTTATTAGTAGCATTTGATGCAACCAGTGCAGACTCCCAATGAAGCCTTCCCATAGGAAGATGATTCCTCGAATGGTACACAAAAATAATCATCATCATTATCAAGGACAGCACTACATTAGCATCAAATATCGAATGCTTGATTGCCATGCAATCACTGAATCTGTGGGAGAATAAACGCAGACCTCGTAGGATGAGGTTCCTACATCTCGATAGAAAAATTAAGAAAACCGGAAAATGAGGGAATTGTAATGAGTAAAGAATCTAGCGGTCCGTCCATTTACGAATTTGTTAACTTATCGAAATCTCGTCAGATTATTTATGTTTAGAACATCCAGAGCTAGATACCATACGATAAGCATTCCTGTATCAAATCATAAGTCTAGAGTCGAGTTGAGTACTGCACAGTTATGTAAGATAAGGACCACAGCGACAAAATACAACTGGCGTGAAGTAGAATAATTAAGAGGTATATTATATATATATATCTATATATTATATATAATATATATATATATATTATATATTATACTCAAATCTCGGTACTATGCCACCTCGTTACTATGCCACTCTCGCTACTATGCCACTTTTGCTCGGTCCCGACAAAATTCAATACAAAATAAATTTACTATGCCACTCCCTACTCTCGTTACTATGCCACTATTCTGTGACTATTTATAACTGAAATTTTGCGCATTTTACGCATATAGTCAGCCGGTTTCAAGGTCAAACACGCGATGTTTCGCCCTGACGCCAGCTACAACAAGCCAATCACCTCACGCACAACGACAAGCCTCTTTCCTATTCTTGCTTTAATTATCGATAGATAGACCCACGAAAGCGGTCGCACAAACAGACACTCACAACAGTGACATCGTTATTTTTCAAACTATTCAGCCCATAATGTCAGCTCAGAAACGCACGCGAACCGACTTTACGCTGAAGGAGAAGTTCGAGATCATCGATGCTGCGAAGAAGGAGCCGAAGCAGTCCAAGTTGGCGAGGGAGATTAGCAAGAAATGGGGCGTCAAAGTTAAGAGAACCACCGTGAAGGGTATTCTCAGCGAGAAGGATGCAATTGAAGCTGCAATCAAAGCTGGAGTTCCATCGAAGCGCATGAAGCTGACGCAGCCTCACGACCCGAAGTTTGAGGAGGGAGTGCTGATGTGGCTGATGCAAGCAAGAGGACTGAATTTGCCTGTCAGTGGCGATCTGGTCAAGGAGAAGGCGATAAAACTGGCCGAGCTGATGCACATCTCAGACTTCATGGTGAGCGACGGTTGGTTAGACAGCTTCAAGAAGCGCAATGGCATCACGTTCAAGACAGTGCAGGGCGAAGCTGGAGCGGTGGATTACCAATCTTTTATTGATTGGCAGCAGCAGGTTCTTCGGCCCTTACTCAGGCAGTTCCCTGCAGCTAAAGTTTTCAACCTGAACGATACTGATGCGAGTGTGTGATCCGCTAAACAACGAGATGAACGAGATCCGACGAAAGAAGATGCGTCAGCCGACGATTTCTGAGAGCTTTGGACTGATCGATTGAGCAAATAAATGATGGACTTGAGAAAATAAAACCGTTTTTACAAAACCTCGTTACTATGCCACTCTTGCTCGGTCCCAACGGGTGGCATAGTACTGAGATTTGAGTGTATTATTATTATTATTATATTTGCACAATCTGATACAGATATAGTGCCGTTCAACATAAACAATGAGATGTACAAAGCGAGAAGGGGGGTACAAAGCGTTGTCATCGGCATCGTTGAACGTAGGCATGATACTACCCCGAGTAGAATGAATTGAACAAAATGAATTGGGTTAGGAAACAAATAGAATCTGGCAATGAGACAGTGTACAGAAAGTAGATGGCGAGGTGGCAAGTTCAATATAACGGAACGCCACCTCGGCTCAACCGACGCATGTCTGAAGCCTATTCCGTGTTTCACAAGATGGATCCGATGTTGACATAGATCCCAAACAGGCTCATCGTGAAGAAAATTGGTGGTTGATAGGCCGCTTTTTAAAGTGCGAATCAACGTGGTTAAAATCCTCAACAGCGAAAGAGTACAAAAATATACCGCATGAGAAGGATACATCAGAGGCGATACGTAAAATTTCGACCAAGGTGTCTCCCGAGGCATGCATAAATGTATATATGAAATCACAAGCTACATGCTGATAGACAGCAACATTCATTGACGGACATGATTGAAAGGTGGCGATGGAATTTGGTTCACAAACAGCGGTCAAAAAGTAATTGATGTGTTATGGTATGAAAGCACAAGCCGGATCCAGGCAAAGTACCGCACAGTCCAAGACTGTACATGGGACAAGAAACTGCCAGGTTACCCAGGTGTAGACATATGTTAGAAAGAAAATAGAAATGGAATTGAGACTCCAGTGTGTTATGCTACGGTATGAAAGCACAAGCCGGATCCAGGCAAAGTGCCGCACAGATAAAGACCGCATGTGGTGTAAGACACTATCAGGAACTACACAAAACAAATATTAGAATAGCATGCTTGTTGACGTGTCCCATTCCCTGTACGCTCAAGAGAACCTAGCCAAAACAAACTGTCACCTAAATGAAACGGAGGAAGCTGATGACAGTGTTGAAACAACACTTACCCACAACCGAGTGACGGGCCGGTCGGTTGGGCTGCCGCGGCTGAGGTTTGCTTAGTTCCAGCAGGTATTGATGAGCCATGGCGCACAGTTGCGGTTCAAACTGGCGAACGAGTGCGCAGAACGAGGCCAACAGTTCAGTGCGGACAAGTGGACACGCTTCGTTGGCTAGCAACTTGACAAAACGTGTGGCGATAAGTTGGTTAATCTGCAAAAAACGAAAAGTTTTTTGGAGTACATACTACTGGAGTTATAACGGATACCAAACACAAAATGGAGGAGGCGAAAATGGCAACGATAGAACAGAACGGAGCATTCGGTTAAACAATTGCTTGTTGCCTTGTGGTTAAGATACAATTGTGCCGTAAGATTGAATCGAGTAACAAGTTTAGCGAAATTTGAAGGTGTACAAAAACAACACTTGTTTGCTGCGGCACGTAAGTGAAACAGAGATCGAGATAGCCGGGCAAAAATGCAGAAAAAACTAGTTGATCAGGATGGAGCCCACAGCCATTAAACTTTCTGCCGAGTAGTGTGTTGGTGTGGTAATCAGAAAGCGCACTGCAATGGCTAAAAAGGCGTTTGAAAATTCAACCATCGTAAAATGGTGTACGTAATTCTATTTTCGTCATGGCCTGGGCGACTTGTCAGTATCCTAGCCCAGGTGCAGTCCATGACTGTGGGTCATTTTGGCTGGATCAGGTTTGTGATTTCAAATCGAATCAGCATTTGAATTTGTAGTCTAAAATATACTTGAATACTTTGGAGACCGATCAGGGAAGCAGATTGTAATGAATCGGTTAGAGTTGCTTAGAGGGGAAGCTTCGTCAGATCACGGGTGTCAGACCGAACAGGGATCAGGTTTACATTGCAACCACTTAATCAAACTTAAGCTGGCAAATAACTACATAGGCCATGGTGGGCGCTGAGCTAGACAGGCCAGATTAAGATACATTGATACACACGCCCTTACATGCTCTGAAATCCCTTAGTTGGTTTGTATGGGAGAGTCGTTATCATGGAATCGGTGATTTCGCTCGCGTGATGTTGTAAAGGTGAGACGATTACACCGAATGGACAGAGTGTGACGTCGTTGCAGTTATTGTGGTACTCTTTTCACACTTGGATAAGGAAGGGATGTGGATTGTGCGCATCTGACGAAACCAATACAGGACTCTAACCTAGAGCAATCGATGGACAACGTCTTGTTCGCAGTGCCACAGCAAGGGATTAAACATGGCAATTTGGTAAAGATGTTGCCAATTTGAAAACATGAGCGAAAGAGGAGAACGCACCTGATCTGTTTGATCCCGTTTCGATTCGTCTGTCAGCTGATTATCAATCAAAGAACCCAAAGCTGACACAGTAGCGGCACGAACCTGAAAGGAAGGTAAAACAAAAATAGCGGTTGATAGTATTGATCAAGCACACTGAGCAACAACAATGACAATAACACGCCCGACTTCTGCAATCGAGGCTACGAAGCTGATAGGAGGGCACCATCCTAACGAATAAAACAAGCCGAATTACCTGATCGCAATAGAGAATAATTGCTGTTGCGTAAGCCATGTTGTACCTTGGCAACAAACCCACTCTTCACCAAATTCAAATTGTCTGACTCGCCCATGACAACCATCTTCTATCGTTGCCACTATGCCCTTTCCCACGATTATGGTGTACCCTCACACGTTCACTCTGTTGTGGCTATATAAATACAAACCATGTCCACGGTCAACGTTTCATTCCGGTCTTGGGTTAAGAACAACGCATAGATTGGTAGAACGCAACGACTGTCTCAGCTGCAACATCGACATACATCCATCATAACAGAAGCCCTCAGTGGTTTCGACTCCAGCGGTGATATCCACAGGTCGTAAACACGTTGCGTTAGCGAGACAATGTTTCACAGCAGGAGTCTGATCCAAGCAGAGTGCCGCACAGTGATAGAGTGCACTTGAACTAAAATACCGAGAGGTTGCCAAAACCTAGACATACACAAGAAACAGTAAATGGCAGTGAGATTCCAGCGTGTTTCCACATGCAGCTAACTACCGGTGTCAATTGAATTTTTTCACGATATTAGCTGCACAGCACTGAAGTCATGCACGATCGTCGGGTATTCGAAACAAAATCTGTTCAACACCGTTAAGTGAACGGTGTGCGAAGTTTATGCTCTTTTCATTGTCGAATGACCCGTAAGCCCATCATTAGTCGAATTTTTGGCGTCCTATGTTCTACAATGAATCGGGGCTTTGGGAACGTCTCATTCCGAGCAGAGGATTTGTGAGTCACAGACTGAATTTCCCAGAGCACCGCCTAAACTAAACCCAGTGATATTTCTTGTTTTTTTGGCGCGCATTTGAGCCGGTTGATATGTGTTTACCGTTCTAAAGCCATCGGTGGCGAACCATTCCCCGCTTTGTGTAACGGAGGCCGAGCTAACGATACCTGGCACTTGGATTGAATCTAGCACACGGCTTTTTGACTTTATGCTGTTGAGGTAGTTCATCTTATGAAGCGCAAGGTTCTTTGGATAGGCTGTGAAGTGTGGTGACTTCTTTTAGAATGCGGTTTGCTCTTCACAGCGGGAACAGATTACACAGAAACCGGACCAAGTGTCGATAATTAATAGCTTGCGAGTGCAGATTGTTTCACATATTTACAATGTTGTACAGATGAAAACCAGAGTTTCTAGGACGAGATGTCAGCTTTCATTTCTCAAGCAAACGTAGCGTGTGGTAACGTTGGCTAACTGTGCGGGATCTCAGAAGATTGTCTGTGAATGCGACACTTCGCCCAGTCTCGTTGAACGGATGTGAAACCTGAATTCAACGAAAAAGAACTAGAAAGTTTTTAGATCTTCGACCATCACAGTTTCCACAGTCAACAACTCTGGTGAAACGTATGCTCGATTCTACTAATCCCATCATTTCAACGCTTAACGGGGCGCTCGTACCAAAGGTTGTCATAGCCGGGGGTGGCAGTGGGGATAAGCTCCCACTGTTTATAAAATGCTCCTATATGGCATGCGTCTCAAATAGCCTCTGACAACCAAGTCCAGCTTCTGGCCTGCACGAGTGGCTCCCCGAGCCCGGCGGAACTGCTTCTACCAACAGGAGAAGGGGCGAGGGCGAGTGACTGGCGCCTGAAAACCAGTGTGCTTCGGGCAGATGGAACTCGTTAGCCTGGGAGGGCATTTCATCTAGGGGAAGGAAAACCCTGATTTAAAACCTCCGCTGCCTTGCGGGATAACCGATCGCGGGAAAGGCTTCGGGAGAAAAGCCTGAGGAAAAACCTGAACAGAGTCTGGTAGACCACCTCTTTCTGGCAACTCCGAGCTGCCTTGTAGGTAGCACTTGGTTGTGCAAAGGCTAGAGAAGCTGACTCGAACAAACGCCGGGTGGTGCTGGGGACGCCGCTTCGTACCTAAATCCCCAAGAACCTTTATTGAAGCCGACTCATCCTCCAGGAGATAGTCGCACAAAAGAAAAGTAAAGTACCCCTTGGGGGAGCGAGGTGATTTTCCAGTTTTTGTCTTGTATTAAGTGTTGTCATTTTTTACTGTATCATTGCAAATTTTTCAGCGTATTCTGTGTTTGTGCAGTGATCATTTCGCTTGTGTATTTCCAAGAGGGGCGCGAGAGCATATTACCATAGTTTGGAGGTGCTGGGCATTAACACGGTTGAGAACCATTGGTCTATAGGATAATTATAACATAATGCTTAATAAAAGCAGGCAGGGGGAAGTCAGTGAGGTTAGAAACGAAGACAGACTAACTAAGTAAGATGAAACAAGCAAACCGTGGGGGAAATGTACACGAGGTGAGGCTTGAAGTTATGTTGTTGTGGAGGGTTTGTGTGGTTTCGAGTAACCGTAGATGATCACGAGGACAGGGGCTCGGGATGCTGACTGATCACACAGAGGGGTTAGACCAATTTGATTGCGGATGCCTAACCTTTGTTGAACTAGTAGATAAATGTAATGGTCATGTGCTTGGGGTGTACATCCACGGCCGATATCGATCGAAGGTCACGAAGATTCAACAACGTAACCGAGGTAATGAATATCGACAAAAAACGACCAGACATGGGTAACTGTCATAGCAACTAAATGGCGACCCACCTCGGGAGATATATCATCCAAGTATGCAAACAGCGCCTCGGTCACGTTGTATCGGATTCCGAACCAGCGCGCCTGATCGTTGTGGTGCCAGAGCTGGTTGGGAAGAGAGAGACAAAATGCTCAGACGATACTAGTTAGCCACATCATGCAATTGGACCATAGGACTTATGCGATAGGGAAAATCACAATCGCAAAAAGGTGTCAGTGAAGAACCGAGCACGCTGATGACGTCAAAACGCTCGCGGTGTATTGCATAAGCTAGGTTTATTATTAACACCTGATACAGGCGATGTAGTTTCTCTCGTTAAATGAAGACACGAGTGCAATAACTGTGTGAGTAAATGAGAGGTTTGTGATTTCGTGCTTAGATCGAATTAAATATTTATGTTGGTACATCAAGTGGGCTATGTAGCACAATGAATCAAAAATCATCGAGCTGGTAACGCAGTAGAAGCGGTGAGCAAAAAGGAGGCTCCGTGCATTGTAGTGAGTGTCTGATTCATCGGTTAATGTGTCGGAAACATACAGTTTACACCAAATATCTTGTAGCACAGAACACAGGAACGAGGATATCGTGACGAAACTTGAGCGTTTCAGCACAGTGGTTGATTGGGTGCATGGATGTGCAAACGTGCGCAGTACTTCAGTGCTGCTCAGCAAACATCCTTCTATATTGATTTGCCACAGGTACTGAACAGCATGTGGAAACACGCTGGAGTCTTACTGCAATTTCTCCTTGCTTACATCTGTCTAGACCTTGGCTACCTGACAGTATCTCAGCCTGCGTGCAGTCTAAGACAGAGCACCACCTTGCCTGGATCGAGCGTCAACATCAATGACACCTATCTCGTCAACTCTTTGATTAAAACACATGAGCAGTCCAATGTTCGCTTACCATCTTCTTAGTGAGATCAACTTTCCATAATTGCAAGCATTAATCGTACAAGCGTTAGACTTTCAATCACGTTGTACATTTCGGAAAATGCGCTTGACCCAGACCAAACCTTAACCGTGTGTAACTAGGATACCAACAATAGTTTGGGGAAGAACTGTGACAGCTTAGCACTATACCGCTTTGTGTACCATTTGTGAATTCCTAGTAGCGCGTGTTTATACAAGATGTCAGCTTGGAGCTCCGGTAGCGTATCACAACTTAGGTCATCAGTAAGATCAAGCAAGTCTGTCGCTAAAGCTCAAAGGGTAGAGTCTATAAGGCTATGGTGGGCGCGGTTTTACAGTAAGGATGTGAAACCTGAACACCGAGAAAAGAAGTAACAAGACGTTTGCATGTATTTGGCTTAATTGGACACGTACCGCAACTATTCGTCATGGAATCTTTGGTAGCGACGTAGACATTGAAAAACTAGTTCCACAAGTTCGTCAATATTACGAATGGAAAATTATCGTATTCATAACACGGTTGTGTTTGCCACTACTTTCTCGAAATGACGTCGTCGTAAGGATGGCCAGCTTTTGACTTGACTCAAGCAGCGGAAGGCTTCGACAGTTAAACTAGCTGCGGTTGATGCGACCAGTCTCCCAGGTTGGTCTCAAAGTGAGCGGAATTCAGAGGGTCTTATTGTTTTTGGCCTCCTTCGGTCGATGTCACATCACAATCGCATGAATTTTCATGTTCTACAGCTTTTTGAATGACTAAACAGTTCGAGTCGGGAAGAACAATCTCTCCCGCAGCTCTTGCAACGATGGTCAGAACTTGGTTATAGGGCGTCAGTTGCACGCCGGCGGCGTGATCCGTATTCAGCAGCCAAGAGCTGTATCTGCTCATCCCTAGCTTGCAGACGACGCTTCACACAATGCCTCCAATGTGAGTGGTCAATAGCTTTCATATCTCTTTTGCAAACGTCGTTGTCTTATTACACTCTGCGATATGCTTCAAATTTAAGTTCAATGGCGGTCTTCTTGTGGACATCGTCTTGGAGTGTTTAATAAACATTGCATGTTGTCAAGTGCTATGTGTATATGTATGTATGTACGTATGTATGTATGTATGTATGTATGTATGTATGTATGTATGTATGTATGTATGTATGTATGTATGTATGTATGTATGTATGTATGTATGTATGAAAGCACAAGCCTGATCCAGGCAAAGTGCCGCACAGTTAGAGACTGCACGTGGGCTAAGATACTGTCAGGTTACCCAGGCCTAGACAGATATGAGCAAGAAAATAGAGATAGTCAAGGGGTGAGGAAAGTTTGTTATTATGCGTGACAGTGAAAGTCACAAAGAAGCTCTCGTGCTGATGTCACTCTACACTTGCTCGAATGTATGTTTGACTCGAGGTTCAGTAGCTTTTCAGGTCCCACCTTTTTAGGATCTTAACGTGTCATGGCATTTTATCACTCGGCACTTGCACCCGATACACGGCTTTCCGTGGCAATAATGATGATAGACGAATGGCCCTATAGGGCGCAAAGGACAGTGGGAGAAATTGAAAAATAATAATCGTACACGCAGATATACAAACACAAATTATAGCTGGGCGATGAATGGAATAAAACTCACTTTGGCCAAAGCGAAAATCAACCACAACCGAAGCCGAATGAGGATTTCATTGGTCTCGGTCGGTGGGTTTTCGTACAGTTGCGAGAGGACGAGCGGAATGAAATTCTGCTTCAGCGAGAGCTCTTGGAAAACATGATCCGGCTGCAAAGCGGTGAGGACAACGTGACG
>JACCGJ010022210.1:0-11324 GCA_013407085.1 Atriophallophorus winterbourni
CACGTGGGCTAAGATACTGTCAGGTTGCCCAGGCCTAGGCATGTATGACATGAAAACAAAAATGGCAGTGATACTCCAGCGTGTTTCATCATGCAGCACACTACCGCTGGCCAATCAATTTTATTACGGTGTTAGCCGCACAGCACAGAAAACTGCACGATTGCACCTTGTGATCGTGATACTATCCAGTTGGTTTAGGGGACCCTTTCCGGTCCATCGTCCTTTCTGGTAGGAGCAGCTTCGTTTTCACCAAAAGGACACCACACAGTGTAGCTCAGTGGGTCACGGAGGTATACAAACCATTGCACCTCGTTAATGTCCAGTTTTAGCGCGACGGATGAATGAAATGCCTTCAGCTGATGGGCTTGTATGACGTGTGCTTATCGTTGGCTCCCTTGGTTACATTCACTTGATATGCAGCTAGGCTTCCAATTTCTGCCGTTCCCAATTGACATTCGAGTGTGTTGAGGAATTAAGGTAATTCACATGTTTCCTTAATGTGCACCGCGATAAATGGCAGGCCAGTAACTTCTCGTTGCATGCGAGAGAGCTGTGTCATCGCTGCCTTTTGCTCGCTCATGTCGGTACAGAAAATTTACTAAACTGATGTAATTGAAAGTTCAGCACTTTCTCTACGACGATGTGCGTCGTGAATGCCAGAAGTACTCCCATGCGCTTATCTGGATTTATATTTATATTTTCTATTTTTATTATCATATCTGTCTATGCCTGGGCAACCTGACCGTATCTTAGCCCACGTGCAGTCTCTGACTGTAGGGCACTTTGCCTGGATCAGGCTTGTGATTTCATACTTACAATCTGGATTCAAATTCACGGGGTTGATCAAGTTTAGACAAGAAAAAGAAAAATGGCGTTTATAGCGTTAGTTCACTATGGAAGTAGTGTATCACACCGTCTTATTGACTGCTGTTTATTTTGTTTGCTGTTAACCGCTGTTCTGAAATCCGATTTATGCTATCAACGCATAACTCGGAATTAAGATTATGTTAAAAATAATGTGTTGCTCACATCCCCCGTACTTACACACAACTACCGATTTCTGGCTGTTTGCCGTCTTCAGGTAGAGACAGTAAGATTAGGTTCAGTGAGTCTTGAAACAGTGGATAAATATTAAACGTATCTCGGTAGTTGTATCAATAATTCTGCATCGTTAGATGACGAGGTATCGGCACGCATCTCTAAAGCGACCGTAGCATTCCGCAACCTAGGTCACCTCTGGCGTCAGAAAGGACTATCTCTGTTACTCAAGGGTAGATTCTATGAAGCGCAGTTCGGGCTGTGTTACTATATGGGTGCGAAACCTGGACCTTACGTAAAGAAGACATTCAGCGTCTCCAAGTATTTGACAACCGGTGTCTCTGCAGCATTCTAGGAGTTAGCTGTTACAATCGCATACGCACCGATCCTCTCCCAAATAAGTTGTTCGGTAGTAATGTTGATATAGAGAAGCAGATCAACCTGCGTAGGTTACGCTGGTTGGGTCACGTTTTGCGGATGCCGGACCACCGACTTCCGAAACGGATTCTTTTTGCGGCGCCACATCCTGTTTGGCGTAAATCTCGGGGTGGCCAAACCGTCACATGGCATAGACAGTTAAAAACCCTTACTAGTAACCTTTCCAAAGTCGGCGCAGCGCGTCTTCCAGGCTGGTGTCCCCGCGATCAGTTATCGCAGTGGTTAGTTACGCTTCAGGATATGTCCCGAAACCGTGTTCAATGGCGGTCTTGCACTAAGCATATTCTTGGAGTGTTTGCTTAACCTTGTATGTTGTCAAGCGGAGTGACGATAGAAGCTTATTATGATGCATGACAGTGAAAGCCGCAAGGAAGCTGCCGTGCTGATGTCGCTCTAATCGTTCACGAAACTTGTTTGAATGTATGTTCCATTAGAGGTGTAGGTACCTCTTCCCAGTTTGTTTGTGCTTTATAGAAGCCGTAGCAATTTAAGTCCCACTCTTCCCCATCATTCGGTACGTGCTACCGGTGTAATGCTGTGATGATGATTAAACAAGTGTATGCTTGTTACTGTTACATAGGGTTCATACAACGAACCACGATGTTCAAACACAGAATCACATAATGGTTCCTGGTCAAGCTCTTTTTTACTTTTATACACAAATATCCTAACATTTATGATCTGTCAACTTTTTTTCGAAATTTTCCAGGCTCGACAAGGTGTTTCATCGCATTGCGATGGTTTCTTATGACGATACTGCCGCATTGATTACGGCAATCAGAAAATGTTTCATTGTTGGCGACGATACGGGCTATTGCGAGTCATTGTTTGCCTCGGAAAAACTAGAAGATTCTGAACTGCAGAGCATTTTAAATGAAACTTTGTGGGTTTTGCATTCTTCCTGACCATGCATCCCAATCAGTCGCCTTCCCATCATTGACACAGAGAGTGAAGACTTCTCGCGCTATTCGCCCGAATTACCTTTTTTCGATTCAACGAGTGAGTACATTGGCATTCGATCACCGGTTCAGACATTCCTTGGTCAATCACAGAATCGGGATCTGGTGAAAAATATGACGAACATGGAGACAAGCCCGCGACGGTTACAGAACTTCACTCGCTAACCGGTAATGATTCTCAGATAGTGTTCTAATATCTCACATGATTTGTGAAAAAATGAATCAACGTTTAGATGGTGGCGGTAGTCTAGCCTCGGATGTCAAGTTGAATTGTCTTGTCAGAAAAGTTCAGAGTAATATTTATGATAATCTGATTTCCGAGTAGTTTGGTTGCATATGAAGTGTCGCCCACTAATATTTTGAAGTAATATATTAGATTCCCTAAGCCTATACATGTATAAAACCGCGCTTTTTCACATTCAACAAGGGGTATCTATGTATATATATAATCACATGCCTGATCCTGCCACAGTGGTGCACAGTCAAAGCCTGCACGTAGACTAATACACTGTCAAGTCGTCTAGACCTAGACCTTGAAGAAAGGGAACATTGCAGTGAGACTAGTGTTTTTTCGCATGTGGCTAATCAATTTGGCACAGTGTTGGTGTACAGTACAGAAGTACAACACGATTGCACATCCGTGCATTACTCGGAATGAATCATGAGTTATCGATCCAAACTCCCATTTAACCCTCTGAAGTTGATTTGTTCGGATCATAAACTGTCTCTCTCTTGAGTTACTTGTATGATCATCCCAAGTGTTCATCACCACAGTAAAAATCAATCACACCTTGCCCATTCTCATTTCTCGAAGTAAGTAACCATTGTGACGACGGTTGCGTGGTTGTTGCGAAAACCAAACCATTCTAATCCAACATCCGTCGTTCCCACGATTATGATGTACCCCCACACGTTCGCTCTGTGGTTATCATATAAATACAGACCATATCCATGGTCCAAACGCACACACTGGGCGCTTGGACCTTGGACTCCCGATCAACGTCCCATTCCGGTCTTGTTATGTTTTCCTGGCTGTTGGGTTAAGAACAACGCATAGATTGATAGAACGCCACGACTATTTCTGCTGCAACATCAACGATACATCCATCATAACATAGTCTCATTGCTATCATCCTTTTCCTATTTATCTGCAAACTAACAGCATAGGATTTCACGTATACTAAACGACTGTACGATACTGCGCCTCATAGTCTCGCTTAGCCTCCATAGCTCTACCCGTGGAGCCAGACGCACAAAAGTAAAAAAACGTGTCTGTGCATTTGTGAAATCTTTGTATACTGCGCAGGTAACCCCATCGTAATCTGCCCAATCAGCCATTGCCACTAACACAGATATCTATTGCAAACATGTAAAATATCAAATTGCCCTCATTATTTGCCTTCTTTCACGAATAGCACTTAGTTGTAAACGATCCTTCAACGTGTTTGTGATTCATTTTACCTCGGCGCTGAATCTTTCATACGATTCTCTTGCCTACACAATGTAAACGTAGTCTTTGAGATACGTTGTTTCAACAAACAAGTTTGTTTTTCGCCACGTTAATCGCGGGTAACAAATTTTCGAGGCTTATCCTCTACCCCGCAAACCCTGTGTTCGCTTATAACCTATACGGTTCTCTGCCGTGTATCAGTGTATGTCATACCATGTCAAGTTTCCAACCACATGTTAGATGAATCTTTTGGACCAGGCCCAACAAACGTATGCGCTTCGCTTGACTCAGTGCTATGGTAGAGCTTCGGGCAGATGGAGCTCCTTAGCCTGGAAGGGAATTTCATCTAGGGGAAGGAAAACCGTGATTTTAAACCTCCGCTGCCTTTCGGAATACCCAATCGCCGGACAGGCTTCGGGAGAAAACCCTGAGGAAAAATCTGGAGCAAAGTCCCGTAGACGGTTAGTTGGTGCACACCACCTCTTTCTGGCAACTCCCTGCTGCCTTTCAGGTCGCACTTGGTTGTGCAAAGGCTAAAGAAACTGACTCAAACAAAAGCCGAGTGGTGCTGGGGACGCCGTTTTGTACCTAAATTCCCAAGACTCTTCGAAAAAAACCGACTCATCCTCCAAGAGGAGTTAGTCGCACAAAAGTAAAAGTAAGTACGTTAATCCCAGGTAACAAATTTCCGAGGTTTATCCTCTGACCCTCTAACCCTGTGTTCGCTGTGTGCATAGCTTACTCAGCAGTACCAACGGTTAGATACGTCCATTAGCTCAGTCTAGCGAAGCGAATTGTGAGGCTCGAACATAGTTTGCCGGTAACACTTGATTGACCCCGTACATTTATTCACGCTTACATAATCACCTTGCTTCTTTGTTCTCACCAGCTGAGGAAATCGAACACTATTTCCCCCTGCATCCGCTAGCTCCAGCTGAACCAAGAGAACGAAAAATATCCAATTTAACCGTGGCGCTGGAACAAGCAGAGGCGGATGGTCGTCTGTTGCGCAGCCGTTTATTCGCGGATTTTGCGATCCACGACGGGCGTTCTCTCGATGCGAGGAGCTCGGATTCCAACCTCCGCTCATTTCACGTGTGGTTCTGGCGTATCACCGACTTTCCCCGCACTTCGATTTTTGTACAACCTTGTCGAGGAACCACGGTCCGACAATTTGTGGGTCTTACGTTGTGGCAATATTTCAATGGTCCAATACCATCCGACTCGGTTTTGCTGCAAAATTTGAATCGTTTCGACGAGTAAGTCGTGCAGCCTGTTTGGTTTGTGTGTGCTTCTGCTTCTCCTTGCGGGGGGGCAGTAGTTGTGCTTTGCACGGTTAAAATGTGTGTTCTAATAATTTAATAATGCGGGAGCCTTATCGCTTTCTCATATTTGTCAAGGCCTAGGCAACCTGAAAATATCTCAACCAATTTACAGTCTATGACTAAGTCACTGTCCTTAGCCAGACTTGTGATTGCACACATGGTAGGCACGGGTGTGTAATCGTGCAGTAATTTGTGCTGTGCGGCTAACACCGTACTAAATTGATTGGCCAGACTTAGTGAGCTGCATGCTTAAACAGGCTGAAGTCTCACTACCATTTCCTGTTCGTTTTTCTTCCTCATATCAGTCTAGGCCTTAGCAGCCTGACAGTATCTTAGTCCACGTGCAGTCTATGATTGTGCGGCACTTTGCATGCATCAGGCCTGTGATTTCATATATAAATGAATACATACATACGATCAGGATTTGCGCGCCTCAAAGAAGTTTAATAATCGCAACTGAAGCTTGTGTCTCGGTCGCCACAGTCAATTTGTGCAATCATGTGAACGTGATGAATGCGGTGAGATGCATGAATGTGCAGTAAATATCCCGCAGCACGAAACCGGCCGTGTGATGTGTACCAATCTTAGTCAACGGTGGATTCTATTTTCAAGCTTTATTCACCACTGTTTTCACTCATGCAAACCCCTATGTATGCTCCCACGTGGCGTGCGTCTCAAACAGCCTCTGACAACCAAGTCCAACTCCTGGCCTGCACGAGTGGCTTTCAAAAGCCCGGTGGAACTGCTCTTACTGACAGGAGAAGGGGCGAAGGCGGGTGACTGGCGCCTTAAAACCAGTTTGCTCCGGGCAGATGGAGCTCGTCAGCTACTGGCAATCCATCTAGGGGAAGGAAAACCCAGACCCCAAACCCCCACTGCCTTGTGGGTCACCCGATTGCGGGAAAGGCTTCGGGAGAAAACCCCGAGGAAAAATCCGGAGAGAAGTCCCGTAGGTAGATAACTGGCGCACAGCGCGTTTATCTGCAACTCCCTGCTGCCTTGTAGGTTGCACTTGGCTGTGCAAAGGCTAGAGAGGTGTACTCGAACAAACACCGAGTGGTGCTGGGGATATCAGTTGTACACTACCCCCAAGAAACTTCATGATGATGTCTCAATGGGTCTGCGTACCGTCTACGGAGTTCGCAGGTGGGAACGAGACTGGATCACGATCTGTAACGATCTCGCCTCCGATCGACGTGCGTGGGCTGGTGCGATCCGAGACATCAATGAAGCCGGCTAATCCACCCGTGGAGCCAGCCGCACAAAAGTAAAGTAAAGTAAAGTCAGATAAACTAGGTCACGATGCTGCAGTCATAATTCAGAGTGCTGTATAACTCAGGCCACCAGAGTGTAAAATACTCGGAAAATCTTCATCATTTGTAGGTAAGCGAGAATCTATTTTCATTGTTATGGTATGAAAGCACAAGCATGATCCAGGGAAAGTGCTGCACAGTCAGAGACTGCACGTGGACTAAGATGCTGTCAGGTTGCCCAGGCTTAGACAGATATGAGGAAGAAAAAAGAACAGGAAATGGTAGCGGGACTTCAGCTTGTTTCAGCATGCAGCCCACTAGAAGAAGAAGAAGAGAACTTTATTCGTTAAAACAAATTTTCAGTTAATCAAAATAGTTTAAACACAGAATTTCAATACGAATAAGGGGGGACGTCAAACTTTGATGGGAAAATTTGAGATTGCCAGTCACATTCAAAATCAAAACAGTTTCGGTTCCGTCTGCAGGCATGTATGAGTTTTCTTTCACATTTTTCTGACCGGCGCAGCAAATTCCCCATCCTTCAAAACAAAAATATTGCGCAGCGTTTAAAGCGTGCGGGGCATCAAACGTCCTTTGTTTACATGTTCACGACATGTTAAAACGTTTCAAAAACAAAAGGTTCCGTGTTGACTGAAAAAATAAAAACGCATGAAAACATTAATTTTGAGCACGACCGATTCAAAGGCCCCGCTCTATTTTCTATTTTCATTCTCATATCTGTCTAGGCCTGGGCAACCTGACAGTATCTCAGCCCACGTGCAGTCTCTGACTGTACGGCACTTTGCCTGGATCAGGCTTGTGCATTCATTCATTCATTCATTCATTCTATTGACCTGTAGCCAATCAATTTAGCACGGTGTTAGCCGCACAGCACAGAAGTACTGCATGATTGCATCGCCTAGCACGTGATCACGTTCGGTTTGCTAAGTTTTCTCACTTGCCTAATCGATGTTTCGACGTAATTTGATATTCATCGGTCTCAGATTCATTTTCCTAAACCCGAAACGCTTTTAATTCCACCCATCGCCTTCCTTCAGCTCATTTATCGATCGTCTGATGGTCTACATGCTCGATTCATCCGACGACGATGTGGACTCGGAGTTGCCTCCGCTGGAGCCCGGCGATCCGATTCACAAATACGAATTCGATGCGTTGGCCTTGGTCGAGCGAAGTGACGCCGATTTGTTCGGGCAACCGGCAGCGGACACGAACGTGCTGGTGACCATGTGAGTGCTTTTTAAAACGGTGGTGCGAACAGAATCGGCATCGTGAAAGACTTAGGCTGAGTAACGGGGCACCGGTGTTGAGCTGCATGCGGAAACACGCTGGAGTATCAGTGCCATTTCTATTTTCTTTCTCATATCTGTCTAAGTCTGGGCAATGTGACAGTATGTTAGCCAACGTAGAGTCTATAACTGTGCGGCGCTTAGCGTGGATATGGCTTGGGATTCCTTACATATTTGCAAGCATGCATACATACATACATACATACATACATACATACATACATACATACATACATGCAAACATACATACACACATACATACATACATACATACAAAAGTTGTCACAGCCGGGGGTGGTAGTAGGAATGAGCCACCTACTATCTATAAAATGCTCCCACGTGGCGTGCGTCTCAAATAGCCTCTGACAACCAAGTCCAACTCCTGGCCTGCACGAGTGGCTTTCACAAGCCCGGCGGAACTGCTCTTACTGACAGGAGAAGGGGCGAAGGCGGGTGACTGGCGCCGTAAAACGAGTTTGCTCCCTGCAGATGGAGCTCGTCAGCTACTGGCAATCCATCTAGGGGAAGAAAAACCCTGACTCCAAACCCCCACTGCCTTGTGGGTCACCCGATTGCGGGAAAGGCTTCGGGAGAAAACCCCGAGGAAAAATTCGGAGAGAAGCCCCGTAGGTAGATAACTGGCGCACAGCGCGTTTATCTGCCAACTCCCTACTGCCGTGTAGGTTGCACTTGGCTGTGCAAAGGCTAGAGAGGTGTACTCGAACAAATACCAAGTGGTGCTGGGGACATCACTTGTACACTATCCCCAAGAAACTTCATGGTGATGTCTCAATCCGAGACATCAATGAAGCCGGCTAATCCACCCGTGGAGCCAGCCGCACAAAAGTAAAAAGTAAAGTAAGTACATACATACATACATACATACATGCATACATACATACATACACACATACATACATACATACATACATACATACATACATACATGCATACATACATACATACTTACATACATATATACATACATGCATACATACATACATACATACATACATACATACATACATACATACATACATACATACATACATACATACATGCATACTTACATACATATACATACATGCATACATACATACATACATACACACATACATACATAAATACATACATACCTGCATACATACATACATACCTGCATACATATATACATACCTGCATACATATATACATAGGTACATACATATATACATGCTGCATGCATACATACATACACACATACATATATACATATATTTACATACATGTATACATAAATGCTCTGTATTCGATGTTGTAATTTTTATTCACGTATATGTACCATAAAGCACGCCTACACCTTTGAGGTCTGTCGGGGTGTCATCCAGTGCATAACTGCGCAATCGTGATTTTATCCTGCTCAGTTAACTGCATGTGTCACAAGTGGGTTACCCGCTTCAACTGTGGCATCGATCCTATTTGAAAGTGAGGTTTTGTCCATGAATCATCAGCTACACAGTCACCCGATTATCGCGCGTAGACACAACTCTTGAAAAATCCCCCATGGATTCAAACAAGTAACGATCATCGATAGATAACGAATCGAGGCGGGGAGCTGGGACAGCTTGCTAGCCTGACTTTTGTGGACACGACCTTGGATGTGCAATCGTGCATTACTTTGTGCTGTGCGGCTAACACCGTGCTAAATTGATTGGCCAGAAGTAGTGAGCTGCATGCTGATTTTAGCTGAAGTCATAATACCATTTCCTGTTCTTTTTTCTTCCTCATATCTGTCTAGGCCTGGGCTACCTGACACTATCTTAGCCCACTTGCAGTCTCTGGCTGTGCGGCACTTTGCCTGGATCAGGCTTGTGCTTTCATACATACATACACGACCTTGGGTCCTGTACGGGGAATGTGCGCTACATATATCTAATCGCTCTCAACGTGTATCATTTTGCCAACCCATTTCTTCAGTATCTCAACATGTTTACCACGGATGATGTGCAGTAATTCTGTACTATGCAGGCAAAATTGTGTTGCGTTAAACTGCATATGGAAATACGCTTGAGTCACGCTGCTATTTTTACCTTACTTATTTTATTTTGTGAGACTATCTCCTCCTGGAGGATGAGTAGGTTTCAATGAAGATTCTTGGAAATTTGGGTACAAAGCAGCGTCCCCAGCACCACTCGGCGTTTGTTCGAGTCAGATTCTCTAGCCTTTGCACAATCAAGTGCGACCTGCATAGCAGCAGGGAGTTGCCAGAAAGAGGTGGTCTGCACTAACTCACCGTCTACGAGACTCTGTTCCAGATTTCCCCTTAGATGAAATGCCCCCCGAGGCTAACGGGCGCCATCTTCCCGAAGCAAACTGGTTTTCAGGCGCCAGTCACTCGCCCTCGCCCCTTTTATTGTTGGTAGAAGCAGTCCCCCCGGGCTTGGGAGCCACTCATGCAGGCCAGAAGCCGGACTTGGTTGTCAGAGGCTATTTGAGACGCGCAACATATATTTTATAGACAGTGGGAGCTTATCCCCACTGCCACCCCCGGCCATGACGACCGTTGGAACCTATTTTTACCTCTATTTTTCTAGGTCTGGGGAACCTGACGTTATCTTAGCTTACATACAGTCTATGGCTGTACACTACTTTGCTTGAAATTGTAATCTAATACATACTATGATATCCTCACTGAGTTAATTTCGTATTCCCAGCCACTTGGCTCAAGGTATCAGCACCTACCGTTTCCCTGCCACGGCTCAACTCAGCGCCGTGTTGGAGCGCGTCGTTTGGCGACGCCATTTACGCCAACACGGGGGACTTGAATATCGATTGGAAAGCTGGCCGACACCCAGTGAGACCACGACGACAACACCGCGCCACCAGTATCGCATCGGTCCCGGGCAGAAACTCAGTCCCGAATTACGCTTGACCGATGTTGTCGCTGCCGGATTGCCACTTCGATTTGTATTGGTTCGCGATAACAGTAAGTGGATCGATATCATCGATCGATCGATCGACATCACAATCCAATCAACTGACACGTCCGATTTTCTCCTCACCGCAGGTCGCTTCGATCCCACCCTGGTGGATTCTTTCGATCAGGATGAGAGCCCGGATCCGGACATGTCTCGCCGCTCTTCTACGGAACAGTTCACCCCGGCACTGCAACTGAGGCAGTATCACGTGTCTTTGATCCGAGGGTTGTCAACGCGAGAAGTGCAGCTTGGTTAGTGTTTTGTTTCGATGTCTGGGACTCATTACTTTTACGGTCCTGTTTTTGTGTGAACTTGAAAATATCAAGTCCTCGAGATCATATACATCGCCACTTGTTTTGTTGTCGCGTATCAGCTCGACACTACCTGTTTGTGTAAGTCGCTTATGACGTGCACCCCCTCCCGAGTCCTGGTCCCATTGAGTGTATGATGCGCTCTCTTGGTGTTTGCTGTTCACCAAAGTCGGCGCAGCGCATCTTTCAGGCTGGTGTCCCCGAGATCAAATATCGCAATGGCTAGTTACGCTTCAGGATATGTCCAGAAACCGTGTTCAATGGCTGTTTTGCAATAAGCGCATCT
>JACCGJ010022212.1:0-10320 GCA_013407085.1 Atriophallophorus winterbourni
ATGCTAACCTATCTGGTCGATCCAGGCATCTGATTAAAACCTGAAGATGCGTTCTCTGTGGTTTATGCGGTTCCTCACAATGCGTCACAATGATTCAGCTGGTAAACCTTGAGGACAACTGAAGCAATACCCGAATAATGCGTATCCAAAAGATTAGTTCGTGATCTCGAAATTTTTGTTTGTAAATCCTTTTACTCGACGATGACAATTTTCGTTGGTACATCGTTCCGGGTAATACATACACAGATTAAGTTCATGTTTCTATGATCGCCACCACTCTACGCATTATTATTATGCAGTTATATGCTGCCCCGAGGCTGCTCAAACTCGATATTTCGTTCCACTCTGGCATGAAGGGTTCAGTCCATTTTAACGGTTTCAGCTTAGAAGCCGAGGCGTCAAAAAAGGGTGTGTTCTTGCTCCCACGCTATTCGGTATTTTCTTTGCTCTGCTTCTGAAGCACGCTTTCAGGACGAGGACAGAAGGCATTTACCTACGCATGCAAAGTGATGACAAGCTTTTCAACCTAAACCGGTTGAGAGCACAAACCAAAGCATGGGATGTGCTAATCCATGACCTGCTGTTTGCCGACAATGCAGCCTTTAATGCTAGTTCCCAAGACAACCTATAGTCGCTAATGGACTATTTTTCGTCAGCATGCAGCGACTTGGAGCTAACAATCAGCATGAGCAAGACCAAAGTCCTTGGTCAATTGACTGTATCGCCTGCAATCACCACTGTTGGAAACTGTCAGCTTGAACTAGTACATCATTTCACATATCTTGGTTCAACTATTGTGGAAAACCTCTCGATAGACACTGAGATTGATAAGCGGATTGGCTGAGCAGCTGTCATTTTGTCCCGACTGAACACTCGTTTTTGGGGTAACCGCAAGCTGACTGTAAAACAAAGATGATGGTATACAGCGCGTGCGTACTAAATGTTTTACTATACGGCAGTGAAACGCGGACCACCCATGCAAGACACGTACGGGGGCTGAATGATTTCCATCTACGAAGCATCCGTCGTATCTTGAACATATCGTGGATGGACAGAGTGACTAATGCTGAAGTGCTTTCAAAAGCTGGTCCACAGAGCATTTTCACCCTATTGCGACAGCGTCGCCTGCGGTGGCTTGGTCATGTCTACAGAATGGAAAATGGTCGTATTCCGAAAGATCTACTCTATGGTGAGTTGTAATTGGGAAGTCGAACATTGGGCAGACCGCACTTGTGGTACAAATACCTTTGCCAAAGAAATATGAAAACTCTTGACATTGACCCGGCGAGTTGGGAAGAACTTGCTCTTTACCGCTCACATTGGAGGCATTGTGTAAAGCGTCGTCTGCAAGCTGGGGAAAAGCAGATACAGTTCTTCGCTGATGAATGTAGATCACGCCGCCGGCGTGCAAGTGACGCCCTACAACCGAGTTCTATCGTTGCAAGCGCTGTGGGAGAGATTGTTCCTCCCGAATCGGGCTGTTTAGTCATTCATGCAAATGTGATGTATATCCATGGTCGACATCGACCGCAGGAGGCCAGAAACAAACTTCTACTGCTGCAAATTCGTGTATACGAATAAAGCTATTTTCTTCTTATTTTTTTAAAAACTGTGCCCATTAGTTTAAGCTTTGTAATTAAACATGCACTTAATTGGTTCATACCACAGTCAGCATTTCCAAAGTCCTGAATCAACACTTTTTGTAGCCTTTTGTTGTTTATAAAAAAAACCACAAAGAAAACCATATTGTCCCATGGGGCCCCAGATAAAGTTTGTCTGGCGATATGAAAACATTTAGTTTCCCAATAAAGTGCACCCCGCCGTCGCAACCACAGTCGATGTCGTCTCGAAACCTTTCGACAGTACATCATGATATCCTTACAATTTTACGATTAAAAATGAGAGAGAAATCTCTCCAATCACGTAGAGAGCATTTTTTGCTTGAAGCTGTCATCTTCCTTCATGAGTTATTAAAGCTTGTACACGACCGATATGGCGGTGTGAGATGTTTAGTTAGTCTTGTTCGAGCGGCATCGACCATGGATGATGATTTTATACTCCGATCCGCTTCCCATAGTACCAGACAATCCATACGATTGATTTTGCTTTGTATAATCTTCTTCGAAAACAGCGCACACTGTTAACCATTTTCAAGACGGTGATTTAAGCTCTCTACAAAGACATCAGTCGAAAGCCAGTTATTCCACCAAGGTTAGCTGAACGCCAATAGCTTTCATCGTTTTTTGTACACGTCTCACAACAACAGTATTTCGCACTTCAGACCATTGCACAGTAAACAATCCGGTTTCAAACACACCCGTTTCGTTTACAATTTGGTTCACATTCGTAAGTGTACCAACGGGTTGATCGCAAAACCTTGACATCGACCAATCATACGCGCGCGCACTCGTTTAAACGTGGGCACGTGATGCAAACCGATCGATCGATCGATCGATGGTAGGCACACAGCGAAGCCGGATAAATAACGACACTTAGCGGTCAAACGTTTGACCGACTGTGTTGATCAATTTTGCGGATAATTGCATCGGCCTTTTTATTTCACGAATGGATGGATATTGTGTTCTGACTATCATTGCAAGCGCTGCGGGAGAGATTGTTCCTCCCGAATCGGACTGTTTAGTCACTCAAAAAGTTGCAAAATATGAAATTCATGCGAGGTGATGTACATCCATGGTCGACATCGACCGACGGAGGCCAACACCAAGTATTCTAAAAGTCTGGTCATTTCCGTTGGTTTGAACAGTCGCCTTAGATCCGCTACATGGATTGTTCATGCAAAATTGGTTGTCACTGATCAACAGCGAAGTCCAAATATACCTTTAGAATACAGCTATAATTGTTATAATGGCGACAATAGTGTTGTTTTCTATTGACATTTTCCACATCAGAACAGAATATATTTTAGTGCTAATCTGTCTAAACGAATATAATAGGACACATTTGCATGCATCTCCTTCACACAAAACACCCCACGACCGGTTTCGTGCTGTTCGCACTCATCAGGTAGGGACAGTAGGATCAGGGTCCGCATGCGCTTGAAACAGTGGAAGCGCAACTTGAATATAATAGGAGTTGTTATCGAAAAAGTATAAAACATTATCTGAAAATATCCGCGATTGCAGCTCAAGACAAATGTTTAGAAGACAAAATAATAATTTTATAAAGATACTCACAATAATCTTTGAAGAAACTAAGCGTAACATTTGTTCCTCTAAAAATACTTCGTAATTCTGCAATAAGAATAAAGTACTTTCGCCGTAAAGACGTCCGGATGGCATTATTCCGGTGTTTGATAATGTTTGACAGTTGTGGAAATCGTCACGCAAATGTGAAACGTATTACTGGGGAAAATATTGTTAAGTCGAGCGCATGAGAAAAACGCTGTTTCATAATTGTTCACAGATTGTCTAGAAAAGGTGCTTTCGACCTGTCATGTTTTGAGGTCATTTTTGCTGTCTGGTGTTTTGACAAAGCGCCTAACCTAACTGTACACAGTTGATGAAAGGATTAATTTTCACTGCATCGTCAGCCAAGGACGGTCCCAAGCCCGTCTGAGAAAGGAGGAGGGTTGGGCTTAGGGCTAGCAACCCTATCCCGTAAAACCTACATTGCTACGGAAACGAAGACAACAGATCCATGGCTCGGTTATGTATGCAGGATGGATCCCAGTTCGCATACGAAGGTAGCCATTTACTGGCATCCGCAAGGTAAACGAAAAGGGGACGGCCCAAGGAAACTTGGCGCGGACGTTGGAACGCGAACTACATGCACAAGGATTCACGGTGCAGACGGCAACGGAAGCTGCGACAGACCGGAACCACTGGCGTGAAGTTGTCTTCGCCTCATGTGCCACCCGGCACGGAGAGGGCTGAGCATCGTCAGCCAATGGCGGGTCACGCATTAGCACACCATGTGACATGTTTTCCGCTTTCAAACTCTTCAGGTTGAGAAGCAAGCCACCATATTTCGTGCTTGTTTCAACGGCAGAACAGAGGAAATACCAATTCGAAAAAGCTAATTTTTGTCATTTAAGATTTAATATCAGCATAAATAAACTCGATAACTGGGGCTCTGTGATCCAACGTGCCTAATTATGACATGAAAGGCGATTGGTGAAAAAACTAAACAAGCAAAAGCAACAATTTTCGGAATTCGACCTCGGGTGATTTGAGCCGGTGTTACTCAAATTTCTGGAATGAAATTCGTTCCAGGGTCGGTGTTTTCGTCTTCGAATACGTTTCGTTTCGAGTAACAATGCCATAGGAATGCTGTCGAGGGATTAGCTCAAATGCTCGTTCAGCTGTAGACACCGATCAAATGGGCCAGAGATTTTCTTTTGTGAGTCAGACAAGGTCAAGATTATCTGGACAGTCATGTGTTTGAAGATTCTGCATTCAGTGTGTGGGTGTGCATCAAGACAGTGACCCTGTGAGCTAGGAAGAATTTGCGGGTGACGTTTAATCTGGATGCATATTGTGTGATGTCATCATTTAGGCTGAGGAAGAGCAACTGTTGCCTTCGGCATTTAAACAAAGTTTGCGCCGTTAGTTTACAATCACTGCCAACCTATTGAGTATTGTTTATTTTTATGAAAGATGCAACTGAGCTTTTAACTTCCTAACCGAACCGTGTAAATCTGTTAAACAGACTGGGTTATCAACAAGCGCATGCGGATCCTGATCCTACTGCCCCTACCTGATGAGTGCAAACAGCACGAAACCGGTCGTGCGGTGTGTGTGTGTGTGACGAAAAAGCATGCAAATGAATATTTTGTAGATTGGGTTGTTTTCCATCAATGGTCGATATCAGCTGCAACATCAGGAGCTTGTGGCCGACATTCATGAATAATTATGGCTACTGGATTTAGACGGAATTATTATTGTTTATCTAATTTACTGGTAACGCTGGATGATTGGGCACAAGCGGTAGATAAAGGGCAAGCAAAATACGCCTGCTACTTAGATATCTCTAAAGCATTTGATCGTATTGAACATACCCTACAAGTGTTGATGCTTGAAAGGATTTGTATCACAGGAAAGTTGTTCAATGACTACCTACCAAATCGCAGTACTCATGTACGTGTTGACGGTGCATTGTCAAAACCAATCGCAGCAACTAGCGGAGTTCCCCAAGGTTAAGTCCTTGGTCCGATCCTATTTCATTTTAGTATCAATGAAATACAGGAACTTGTTCGATGAAACATTTCGTTATTTGTGGACGACATAAAGATATGGCGTTTCATCCGTAGCCCAGAAGACTTTGTGTTATTAAAAAAGATCTTGATACGCTTCACATCTGGTCGTTGAAGAACAAACTGCCGTTTAACTTCAACAAATGCAGGATCATGAATGTGGGGAATCGAGTAGAGTTCACATATCACATAGGTTCGCATGTCCTTGAAAATTGCAGTGAAGAAAAAGATTTGGGTGTCTGGATATGCACCAGTTTAAAAACATCACTTCAAACTAACAATACCTTTTATAAAGCAACATATGTCCTCAATCCACTCAAACGGGTATTTGGGAAATTTTCGCCAAAGATATTCCTAAGGATCATGAATAAATACTTGAGATCACTCATGTTCAATGCAATCATGGTCTCCGTTGCTCAAGAAGGATGTTGATCTTATGCAGCGAATCTATCACCACTAAACAAAACTAGTTCTCAGCATCCGAAACAAACCATATAAAGAAAAATAGCTCAACTGAATCTGTTCGACATTCCCTAATGCAGAATCAGAGGAGACATTATCCTACTTTACAAAATATTCCATACCCCAAACCATCCCTTAAAGGATTTATTCAAGTGAATGTATATGAGAAATTATCGCTGGTGGTACCCAATTCCGGCCCGAATTGTAAAAGATATTTCTATTCTCTCCGTGTCTGTTTTTCTTGGAAAAGTTTACCGTCTAGCGTCTAGCTTACATTACTTTAAAACGTAATTAGACGAGTTTTTATTGAATTATTTGTTTCCCGAATACTTATATACTGTTTAATTTAACTGCTTATTTTGTTTTAATAAAAGAAAATTTTAATTTCTAAAATTTTATGGTTATCGTTAAGCTTGTTGCTTTTTAGACCATTAAAAACCTTGAATTACCTTTACGTTCGCGGTTCGATCTCCGTCGCAAATTTTCCTAACACGAAAATGTTTCCGAACTCAAAAGTCAGAAAGTTTTACGGTATAAAAAGCAGTAATTCAAGGTAATTCAAGGTTTTTAATGATCTAAAAAGCAACAAGCTTAACAACAACCATAGGATGGTAAAAATTGAAATTTAAGTGTATAAACAAGATACGTAAGTGGATTAAGCAGCATATAAGTGTTCGGGAAACGAATAATTCAATAAATATTTGTCTAATTTCGTTTTAAAGTCATGCAAGCTAGTGGAGTGAGCAACGGTTGAAGGTAAACTGTTCCAAGTAAAACAGACACGGACAGAGTAAAAATACCTTCTACAGTTCAGGCGGGAATGGGGTACCACCAGCACATATTCATGGGTCCGATAATTTCTCGTATCCCTTCGCGTGAATAAGTCCTGTAAGGGATGATTCCGAGTATGGAATGTTTTTAAAATAAGATGAGGTCTCCTTTGATTTGTCGATAGGGAAAGTCGAACAGATTAAAAGGTTTGTTTCGGATGCTGAGAACTAGATATGTTGAGCGGTGATAGACTCGCTGCATAAGTTCCACATCCTTCTTGAGCCACGTAAACCATGACTGCACACCGTATTCCATGACCGGTCTCAAATATGTATTCATGATCCTTGGGAATATCCTGGGCGAAAATTTTCAAAATACCCGTTTTAGTAGATTTAGGACGTGTTGCTTTTTTAAAGGCAGTGTTAGTTTGAAGTGAGATTTTTAAACTGGAGCATATCCAGACACCCAAATCTTTTTCTTAACTGCAATTTTCAGGGACATGGGAAGCTATATGGTATGTGAAATCTACTCGATTCACTACATTCTTGTTCCTGCATTTTTTTGAAGTTTAACGGAAGTTTGCTCTTAACAACCAGATACGGACAAAATAAAAATACCTTCTACGGTTCAGGCAGGAATGGCGTACGACCAGCACATATTCATGGGTTCGATAATTTCTCGTATCCCTTCGCGTGAATAAGTCCTGTAAGGGATGATTCGGAGTATGGAATGTTTTTAAAATAAGATGAGGTCTCCTTTGATTTGTCGATAGGGAAAGTCGAACAGATTTAGTTGAGCTATCCTTTCTTTATAAGGCTTGTTTCGGATGCTGAGAACTAGTTTTGTTGACCGGAGACCATGACTGCACAGCGTATTCCATGACTGGTCTCAAGTATGTATTCAGGATCCTTAGGAATATCTTGGGGGAAAATTTCCCAAACACCAGTTTTCGTAGATTTTCGACACGTGCTGCTTTTTTTAAAGGTAGTATTAGTTTGAAGTGAGGTTTTTAAACTGGAGCATTTTGTTTCCGAGACATTGCGCGTTGGTGTAAATGCATTTCTTTCGTTGTTTTTCTGAACAAGGATGGGGTGTGGGTGAGGAGGCTAACGGAGGATGACAGGTATATGGTGTAAAAATAATAAAATCTCTCAAAAATCAATAGGGACACTTTTTTATTGTATTTGACAATCAAAGAAACGTCCCAAGTTGAGTGACGCGCAAAATCCCCAGGTATGTCAGAACACACCGAACATTTGTCTACAAAAGCGGTACTGTATTGAGGCAATCAAATATAATAAAAAAACACCTCAATTATTGGGGTTAACGGGGTTAAAATCCGGGTCAATGTCTAAACAATATCGAGTAAGTACCACGTTACGTACACGAGTCAAAATCAAATCAAGTTCAAATGTCCGAACGTCCCACGCAATCAAGATTACGACAAATTGTGCGCAGTAAATCAAGGTCAAAATAAGCAAAAGGGTTCATAAAGCGATAGGGTAATGACAGGTCAGAAAAACAGTGTCGAAGATGATATTGACGGAACAGTCACATACCGCATGGTTCGTCATATATTCATGGAGTTTAAAAACGAAAACCGCAGGCAAAAAGTTCCAAGTGAAACAAATGCTTACTGAGAAAAAAATTTCGACGAATATCCAATCGAGAATACGGAATGCTTAAAGCCTTTGGATGTATTCCTGTTCGAGTAAGGCCATTAGGCTTTAGCATGTGTTTTAGGGGATGGTTCTCAGTATGCAAGATTTTGACTACAAACAGGAGGTCGCTCCGTATCCGTCGTTGGGTAAAATCATGTAGATTTAGTTGTAACATTCGCTCATTGAAAGGCAAATTTCTCTATCGGGAGTTCAACTTTGTCGTACAATGATTAATCTTGTCAAGTAGTTCGATATCCTTCCTCAGCCATGGTGCCCAGGCTTGGATGGAATATTCCATAACGGGACTTACATACGTATTAATTAACCGGGGCGTAAAATTCCTGAATATCCTTTTTAGGAGACTCAAGATACGCCAAGCTTTATTCAAGATTCAAGATTCAAGAATTTATGGTCACAAAAAAGCACATAGCTTCACAATTACCATATCATAGTAAATATTCGTTCAATAAGAGTTATAAAAAAAACTATTTTACGATGTCACTGGAGCCAAGTAATATGCTTACCCTGAGTTAATACACAGGCATCGTCAAATCGTTATGCAACAAATAAGTGTCCAAGTTTCGAGTGAATGTTTTGATACAGGGAGAGGTGATAATTGCTTCGGGAAGGGCATACCACAGGAAACAGACACGTACCGAATAGAAATATCGGCGGCAGTTAGTACGGGAATGGGGAATTTGTAGTGTCGCTGAGTGGCTACGTGTAATTCCTGATTTACGGTATTTGAACAAATGTTTGAGTGGATGATCTGGAGTATTCAATATAATCAAAGACGAGCGTCACATGATCACACTTTCCCAGTGGTGCAAGTTATTGAATATCCTCTATCGCGGTTGTTTCAGGCGTTAAGACAAGTTCAAAGGTCAAAGGTTTGTCAAGACCCCGTCTGCGAGTTGGCTGATCAACGTGGTTGTGCAGTGAAGCAATTTTGATAACCTCCTTCGAGTTATGTTCAAACGAATGCAGGCAGCGTTCACTTCTTGAAAACAGATGCGAGAGGTTAAAATCGCCAATGATCAGCAATTGAGTAGTCTGGCAGCTTGTGATGTATTGTAAGGATTCGATTAGCATATGATTAAACGCGCTCTCGGATGATGGCGGGCGGTAAATGATACCGATCGTACATTCATCTCCATTGTCTAGGTTTACTGAACACCACAGCGTCGGAGTAGTGACATTTTCGGAATTGAGAGCTCAGCGTCATTCATGCTGGGCTGGAACCAAGTCTCTGTAACTGCAACAAAATCGGATGAAACTCTGTCACAAAGCTCGCATAGTTCAGCTAATTTGTTGGTTAAACACTGAGCATTCGTTTATATGCACTTATTCATAGATGATATGCGGGTAAAAAGCTATGCTTTACAAGACCCTCAACAATGTACATCGGGTCGGATGGTAAAAAATATCAAAATATTGTTACAGATCATTGTCAAACTTGAAAAAACACACTTGTCCATGTGGGTAACTAGTGGTCTCGTGATAACGTCAATCCTTCCAGATTGTAGCACGTGAGTAGGTAAACTGTTCCACAATTGCACATTGCGACCGGAAAATGCATATTTGCGGCAGTTCAACCTGCTATGCTGTTGGTAAAGTTTAGATTGGTGACCACGTAGATGTGTGTTATGGGAAAGATGAAACAAACGACGGCAAGGATGATTTGTTTGATTAAGTGCTTGATTGCATTTATCTTACACAATGTAGGATCGTGTAATGTAGCTATTTGTCCGACCAGAATTCCCATCACTACTAGACGTAAAATCGCTACTGACAATCGTCGGACAGTCTATCGCTTATTCAAAAGTGTGGAATCATATCTATCATTTGCACAACTACAAGTTACTGAAAGCTGAATGTGCTATCAACCTTATAGACACTACATGTAAGATATGCAAGACAAACTAAGTTAGAATGAACTGAACTGTATGAGTAAAATGTCTATCTTCTCATATCCCAAAACCCACTCCAAATGTGAGACTCCTGCTGCTGAAAAACTCCTGTAGCTAAGGTCACCACCTTTGCTATGATAATGGGGAGAGTCGTGCTGGTTTAATCATGATTGCACTGAATTTCCCACTGGTCAGTCTATGGTTCAGTCCCATAGACCAGCTGGGAACTGTTATCGAACATGAATCATTATTCAAGAAACGCTTGATGCTTGTACCAATCAACAAGGTGGCAGATTGCATTTGC
>JACCGJ010022213.1:0-13395 GCA_013407085.1 Atriophallophorus winterbourni
ACCCTTTGTCTACTGATGGTAACTGTACTACAGTTACTGTAGTTACCACCTCAAACTTTAGCCCATAGAAATTAAACAAGCAGTCGATTACTCATTTGCTCCCGTCGGTACCGTCAGTCACCATCAGAATGCAATTATCAGGCGGCGTCTGGCATCTGATCCTCGCAGGGCTCTTTTTACAGCCAGTCAAGTGTCAACATTCATGCCGGTGAGTCCCGTGTTTGTTGCTCCTACTTCATAATGTGTTTCTAGGTACTTCCACTCATTTATTACATTTCATATATTGCCAATTTGTTTATTATACAGTTCTTCTTGTTTATATACATTCATTTATGTAAAGTAATGTACTGTTAATTTTTAACGAGGTATATGTTGGAAGACACTGCAGTTACCGCCAGTATTTGAGAGGTGAAATATTCAACTCCAGAGTTGCTTATATTTATTACGGATTTCATTTTAGTCTTTGTGTTGTAGACATATAGAAGCCAATTATATTTGTTCTAATAATCAAAATTTTTTCGCTATTCCTGTTAAGCAGATATGACACATAACACGGCAAAATGAGGAATTGCATATCAAAAATAAATAAATAAATATATAAACATTGATATACTGGGTAAATACAGCCAAAAAAACATATTTTCAGAAAACGTCACAGTCGCATGCCCAAGCGTAGTGAGTGGCTACAACAAGCACTTGGTTGGCGTGGATAAGCATGTTCTGCTGCGTCGGGTGTATGGAGTGGATCGTAAAAGTAAGAAATGGTGACACCGGCTGTTCTTCGGCTTATTAGACACGGCAATAGTCAATTCATACATTTTGTATACAGAATGTAACGATGATAATCCGATGACCCAATTTGATTACTGCAGAGAAGTAACTCGTGGTTTGCTAACTTATGCTCAAAGAACACGGCCAGGGCCAGCGAAACGGCGAAAGTCAAACTATTCCACTCCAAACTCCGTTCGTGTGGGTAATGTAGGAATTCATTGGCCAGAATATACTACCAACAAGTATCGCTGTGAAGTTTGTTCAAAAAACGGAATTCAAGCCCGCCCCTTGAGTAAATGCTCCCAATGCGGGGTGCATCTCTGTTGCACTGAAGTAAAAAAATTGTTTCCGAATCTACCACTCAGAGTAAACCTATAACCGTTTGTGTTACAAAGGATAAATATATGTTATCATACTGTATATTATAAAGCAAATAAATATTTTGTTATGTTCATGTCTTATTATTTCAATATATGATCACATGATTTTATCATTATGGAACAAATGTGCAAAATGCACAAAACATATCTGCAATGAGTTATACCTACAAGTTTTTTTCAAAATATTAATAATATTAAAAGAAATAATTTCATTGTGTGGTATGAAGATGGAGGTAAAATTGCCTTCCAAAATACTGACGGTAACTCCAGTTACCACCTCAAAATATCCTGGAAAATATATACAAAAAACATAAAAATGAATCATATGTTTTATTTATGCCATAATTAAGCAGAATAACACAACAAATTTCATAAAAAAACGTAAATCGAATTCCCGTTGACAAAGGGTTGAAAAGCATCATTGTTAACGCTTACAGAATCAAAGGGAAAGGATTACCTCGGTGTTTACATAGAACAGTTCTACAGTAATCTGTTTACCAAAGTCACATATACCAAAATGTTTCCCTAAAGGCAGCTGCGAGAAGCAAGTTTTTATCAATTTCCTATTCGTGATTTAGCCTTGAGAGTAAACATTGTTTATTTAAAGAATGTTGAAGTGTTGAGACGTGGACGAAATTACTTTTGCAGGTCACCTGCCGCTCGGTATCGTAACGTTAACAAACAAATTATTTTGAAGACATCGACCATGCATCGATGTATGTAAAAATGAAGCTTCACCAAGATATAATTCAAATTGATTGATTGATTTGCACGAACGTGCAAATTCGTCTTGCCAAGAAATTTGAGACATCTGTCGCAGCTGACCTCATCAAAACCACCGCACAAAGAATCAATCGCCGTAATCTTCGAATTAAATAAAAAGTGCCCACCCAGACTAGCTTTTTCTACGTATAAATGATAAGCGGTTGGATGCATTTAAGACTGCTGTCCCGACCGAAAATATCACAGCAATTTTAGATGAACAAATAAAGATTAAAATTAGCTACATCAATGTGCATCTGAGAATGAGTCAATCGATTTGCACGCGTTGCACAAATGACTATTGCACGGACATCAGCCGCGGTATTCGAGACGCAGCGAATAATGATAACTTTCATGGTATGTTTGATGGAATCAAGATGGAATCATCTAAAACCCTACGCCAAAACACATGTACCGACACAAAACGACAAACATTTCATTGAAATGTATTGTCTTGACCAACTGAACACAAGTGGTTGAGGAAAGAACTAGCAATTAGTTGATCACTATCGACTACTCCATGAACTGCAACAAACGGAAAACAATTATTGCTCCTCGAGTGACTGAAATGCAAACTCTCTGAAAGCACGTCATTTGTGCAAATAAATTGGAGTAAATTCATGAAGCACCGATGCCACCAGTAAAAGTGGCCCTAGCGTAATGTTCGAAGGCGTTTGGGGAAATCCAACGAAATGTTTGGTCTTTTTGCTAATCTTATCCAACATTGGCTCGCGTGAGCAACTTGTTTACCGAACAGCACGATAGCGTTCTTGGTGTGTGATGGATATGCGTGCAAATGTGGATCTTTGTTCATGACGATGGATTTAACCCCATATGCGTGTATGGGCACGTGATTTGCAGTTTGATCCTACTGTCCCTACCTGATGAGTGCAAACAGAATGGAAACGGTCGACATGTGTGTGTACGAAGGAAAATACCCGAATGAAGTGTTCGACTTTATCCCATTCCTTCAAAACGGGCCAATGAGTCGCGGGCAAGATTGCTCGTCAACTGCGGTTTCGTAAATCTGGCTCATGTCTGAAACATTTCACAATATTCTTAAACTACTGAGCACAAGTGGTTGACGTAGAAGCTAGCAATAAGTTGATCACTATCGACTACTGCACAACAACTGCAACAAACTGGCACCAATTAACATCTTATGGTATGGTTTAAAAGCTCTCTGAACGCAAGCTCGGTAATTTCACGAAACTGTAATAAAAGGATAAGAATGAATGCGAAGACTCTCTTCACTTTCTTCACTTTCTGAACCGAAAGCAATCAAAAACTGTCTGCAGTATCCTAGCAATGAGATATAAATCGTTTGGCTCTTTTACTGTTCACCTTCCAACAGCGTCAATTGTCGCTCACTGTAGACTTTCCTAGCTAAGTTAAGGCACTGATATCGTCGAAAATGTCATTACCCGAAGTGGGCAAAGCTTCGGTTTAGCAATAATTGGATTCCGGTTACGTTTGTGCGAAGTCTAGTGAAGCCGCGGGACCTGAAATCGCGGCGCACAGTGAACTGTGCGCGGTACATCGGAATGTAAACCAAAACAATGAACACCCCGTGTATGTATCAGGTCAACAGTGGCCCCATGGATAATTTGGCAACAACACTCGTGTGCAATACAATGTGGTATACAGATCGATTTTCGGTGAATATGTGCGCATTACAAGTACAAAATCAAGGCTTACATTTTTGGTCGACAATTGGATTCCATCGTATGTTTATACAAATTAATTGACCAGAATTTCATTCGAAGGAGATGGGATACAATGGTATTATTGTTCGTCATTGTATTGCATGTAGAAGTCAATTTACTCAGGGCACGAGCAGTCGACCAAGAGAGCTGGCATCTTAATTATCTTCGCAGATAAATGATTTCTTCAATACTCTAAAATTGATAAACTGTCATTAATTGCTCTTGTGTTATATCTTTCCATATCGTGCGCACACATTTAGCCTTGTATAGGTATTCGTTTTTGCATTGCCTGCTTCATTTGAATTAATCCTGAAAATACACTTTTAGTTGTTTAATTTTATTTTGAACTCTCTGAATTTGTCTTCTCTCGTGATTAAAGAGAAGCTCCATTTTTGCATTCACCGATAAATGTATGCTATGATTTCATGCCGATCCATGTGCAGTGTTACCTCATAAAGACATCAATATTTAGCTGTTTGATTGGAGATCGTTGGAGATCACGAAATCGACTTCGCACAACTTGGCTCGCAACCCCTACATTTGGAGGAATTCAACCGGAGCTAATCGAATACAGTAGAACAGCTCAATACAACCAATTCGTCGATTACCTTTTTAGTGCTTGCACGAGGAGTGTGTCCTACAGATGCGCCTTCAAGTTTTAACAGACTGACTTCACTCCAAATCTCAATGTAGATTGCATGTGGGAAGACCAACCGTAGATACAATTTTCTGCCTGAAACAATTTAACGAAAAGTCTCGCGATCAGCGTATGTTGCGATAAGCTGTTTCTATTGATGTTACGAAGACATTCAACTACGTTAGCAGGGAGGGTCTTTTCAAAATGATCTTATAGGCTGCGTTCCAACACTGCTCAAACTTATCATTTGTTACCACTCTTTTTTAGTCCAATTTAATTCGTTACACAATGTTGCGTTCTAGCTCCCACGCGGCTCGTTATAGTCATTTCTCTGGCGCTAAAGCAAGCTTTCATGATGACAAACATGACTACGCATGCTGTATGAAGGCATGCTTTTCAACCTAAACCACATCAAAACAAAACGCACGACATCGGATGTACTAATGCAGTACATGCGTTTACTTCCAGAAGCAGCTTCGGTCGCTAATCGACTGTTTTTAGTAAAACTTTAAAGAGGTTTAGCTGACAATCACCATGAGCAATATCGAAGTACTTGTTCAAGGAGATTTTTCACCTCCCATCATTACTGTTGAAATCCAATAGCTTCAAACAGTACGTTATTGCACATAAGTTGGTTCAAACATTGCGGATAACCTCTCGCTAGCATTGATTGGCAGAGCAGCTACCAACTCATTATGTAAGAAATCCCATGTCACTTACAATCGCAATTTGACTGTGAAGACAAACATGATGGTATACAGTGCATGCTTTAATTTACGGCAGTGAGACCTCTACTATCTAGTTGAGGCACGCACGAATGGTGAATGCTTTCAATATACGAAACATCTGCCTGGATGGATTAATCAAGGAATGCTGAAATGCTTTTAAAGCTGGTGCACACAGCTTGGTCGCCCAAGTACGAAAGCGCCGCCTGAGTCATGTGTACGGAATGGAAAATTGTCGTATTCCTAAATATCAACTACATGGTGATTTGAAATCAGCAGTCAAACTAGGAGCGGACCGAACATGCGTTTCAAAAACGTTGGCAAAATTAATATGAAATCTCTCGGGCAATTGACCCTTATTATTAATTACTTGTACTTGACAAATCAGTATGAATGCACTGTATAAAGCATCATCTCCAGGCTGGCGAAGATCTGATACAATGTTTGTTAGCTGCACGAAGATCATGCCGCCGGCATGTAACTGACTACTGCCTATCGCCGTTAGTGCTGCGGGATAGATTGTCACTCCCGGATCGGAAACAATGGATAAGGGGTAAACAAAATTATACTTGTTCAAGGCTCACTGAACCTAATCTTACTGAATTCACCTGATGACGGCTAACAGCCAGAAACCGGTAGTGTAGGTGTCATTTCGGTGAACGTGAGCAACACATCACTATGGTCATCCGTAAGCGCCTCGAGTGCTTGACCACGAATCACTATGTGATTCTGTGTTTGAACATCGTGGTTCTTTGTACGAACCCTATGCATCAGTGGCATTCAAGTTTAAATTTATTTATCCATCTGTTTGTTATTTATAAAATGCCTGTAGAAATTCAAATATAAACGGAAAGTGTATACATTCTTCTGTTGGAAAAGTGCCTAATTCAATAGAGAGTAGATTGTCGCTGCTGGAAGAGCAGATTGAACAAATGAAGAAATATTTGAACTGCAAAGAAAGGAATGCGCTTAACTTTACCATTACCAAACCATGCTCCTGAAATTGTTGAATTGTTGCAACACGCACTCAGTAGAGTTTTAAAAACGCCTTAAAGCCGAAATCGGTCACGACGAATGTCCACTTAACCAAAGTTGCCTCGAATGGAATTCCGTTTAGTGTTTTCCGCACCAACGGCCAGAGTCGACTGTTACATTACTCTCGAATAGACTCCAGCAAAACATGTCTGAATGGTTCAAACTGTACACTCCGATGGATCTAAAAGCGATCACCCCAGTTTCGTTGATTCGATTCAGTCATCCCCCCAAAGCGCTAAACCAAGTTAAGCCGTAGTTGCTCCAGTTAATAGTTCAAAATAAGAAGGATTTAAAAGATATTCTTCTATCGACATAAATTCTAAGGGGCAGCATGCAAATTACATATCGTATATTTGTTGATGTGACCTAGACAGAGCAGCTAAGACTGCTACCGAATGGGAAGGGAAACAAGAACAAATGATTCCAATAAGCGCAACCTTATTTTCTTAAATGTCTCAGAGGTGACACTGGTTCAGATGCAAAGCGTATATCCAACCACGGAATTCAGCAGTGCAGATTTTTTAAAAATGCTATTCAAACCAACAATGCAGCTGTAATCGATACTTTTCGAAACCCGAATTCACCGAATTACGAATGTTATGGTCTACGACACATTAAACCTACACATTCGACCACCATTATTGTGGACAACGTGCTAAACAATCTGAACCAGTATCGATACATAGATTCAACAACGATGAAATGTATCAGTAAACACCTGAAAATAGACGATATCATAGACGTTACCGAACACAGCGATACCGATAATCCTGATCCAAAAACGGATATCGAACGACTCTATTGGAGTTGGTGATGTAATATACCCATTAACACCGGCCCCATCATCTTTGACAAGTGCAAAACTTATCTGCCCAAATACGTATCATCCAACAAATTTATCCAGATCAAACATCAAATGTTTGGAAACAAACGCACAATGCTTGATAAATAAATTACCCGAGCTAATCGAGCTTCGTGTGAAATATATACCGCTCATGACAGACTCAACGGAAACCAAATTTATTAAGCAATTAGCTGAGGAGAACATTTCCACTCCAAAAATGATTATTTTCATCGTTATCGTGTGGACTTTGAAGAAGGAGGTTTTGCTATTTACTATGATCAATACCTCAGGTTCAGATAAAACACTCAAAACGATTTGATACTGGAAGACACATTGTGAAATTTACTCAATAGTAGAGAAATTTGTTCTTGGTGTGATTTACCAACAACCGTCATCAGACAAAGCATGAAGTGCTAGTTTAGTTTAGAACACTCCACTGTTTGTTTCCAGATATCAAAACAATGTCCTGATCATTGGTGACTCGGATTGCTCGAATTTACTAAAAAGTTAGATTACACTGAATTTTCTTAGTCATGTTTTCCACGAAATGTTCATCGAAATTCTTTTATTTGACTATACATCGAGCAGCACTCATTTCAGAGGCACAAGCACACCGTCCATACTCGATCTTGTTCTGACGAGCGTGGAAAATGTCATCGAGGATATGGGCTATAAAGCAACACATAGAAAGAGTGATCTTGCAGTCTTTGTTTTCGACTTTATATCTGAAGCGGAGGCATCTGGTGATTCTCAGAAATTGATAAGAAAAATTGATTCGTTTGCATTCTCAATTGCATTTCAAGAAGTCACTGACTGGGCACCGATTAACACTGGTGACAAACAATGCTGGTTATCGATACTTCAGAAAATCTACTAAAAAATACAACTCCAATCTAAATTTGTTTAAAAAAAACTGAAATAATAACTCAACTAATTGAACCGGAGTCAAAAACTGAAGTGGATAACGGCAAGAAACTTTGTGTGGAGAAACCAATTACTGCATGCAACACCTGAATCCCGGGATTCCTACCGTTTGTTGAGGAAAAAAATTCATTTAACTTGTCCAGGAGAATAAGGAAGGCTATCAAATCAATCTGATGGATAAAATTAAACGAACTTCGGAGCTTCTCTTCCAGATCGTAAATACGAAGTTCAGGGTAAAACTAGACATTTCCGCTTTACTTACTACGACAGGAACTACTATCCGCCGCTCTCTCAATTTTACTATAAAGTGTTCTACGCTAACGAACGCTTATGTTATGTCATACATGCGTTCAGATAAAAAATGAACACAATACACGAAATTGCTGTAAAATCAGAGAGTTTACTTGTAAGGCTACTCGTGATAAATGCTCAAAATTCGCCGGATTGTTGGCCTCCTTCGGTCGATGTCGACCATGGATGTACATCACATTCACATAAATTTTCATATTCTCAGCTTTTTAAATGGCTAAACATTTTGATTCGGGAGGAGCGATCTCTCCCACAGCGCTTGCACGCCAGCGGCGTATTCTGTGTTTCTCAGCCAAGATCTGTATCTCCTCATCTTAGATTGCAGACGACGCTTTTCAAAATGCCTCCAATGTTAGCGGTCAGGAACACGTTCTTCCCAACTCGCCTGGTCAAAGCCAAGAGCTTTCATATCTCTTTTGCAACCGTCTTTTTACCGCAAGTGCGGTCTGCCCAATGGTCGACTTCCTACCTGTTCACAAGAAACAATGTGCACATGCTCTATTTTCACCGCCCTCTGATATGTTCAACCTGTCAGTGAGTTGTTGCAAGGTTGCTACTGTTTAGAAAAGAGAATTAACCACTTCGAAATGCAGAGGTGGTAACCGATCAAATGTGTCTAATTACAGACCTGTCACTAAACTTCCCGAACGATTTGTAACTGACGAACTTAACAAACACTTGGAACAAACTAAGGTTAACTTGACTAGTAGAGTTATCAGTATTGGAATTGGTAGGGCACTATCCAGCCCAGTAGAAGATGCAAGTGACTTATATTAGGGCTCTGTCTTGGGGCCAATAATATTTCTCGTGTGAGCGAACGATATATCGGAAAAAGTGAGCAGTAAAATCATTTCATTTGCAGATGACATCAAAGTATGGACTAGTTAGGGTATGGATCAGTTAGAGTTGCTCTTCAAATGAGTTAAACTCAAAGGTTGGAATCATAGAAAATCAAGAATCGCGATGTTATACTGAAAAAATCAATCGCTTCACAGTTACCATTGGATGACAGCAATAAAATACAGAAAATGTAATCAGAATTCTATTGACGTCTCACTCGGTGGTAATTTTTACCCAGCAATTCAACGAATGTTTGCAGCCACGATGAATAACCCGGGATAATGTATTATATCGTTTGATGGATATAATTATTTATAATACAAGGGATCTTTTTTGGAGTGTACCGGCCAAATATTCTCAACATTTTCAAGATACCAATTGCCCCGGTGAAGATTTTCTGGCAATGACCATTCGGTTTCAGGTTTTAAGTAATCCAGATACCGAAATCCTTCTTAGCGCTTGTTTACGTAAGGTTTTCAAGACCAAGATTATATGTATACTCATATTGCCGGTCAAGTTGTAACATTTTACATTTACTTATGTTGAAATGCATCCGATTTAGTTGAAATTAAAGAGACAGAGCATCCCAATCATCTCGCAGCATCAAACAATTTTCAATCGATCGGATTTGCTACCAAAGAGAAGTAGAATCATTCTCATTCACTCTTCCCATGTTTGGACTGTTTGCCTCAGAAAGTAGATGGGATGATAGAAAAATCCAGTCTATCAAAATTCCATCAATGCTCTTATATCTAGCATCACCGCTCACTCAAGACAAGTTTTCCGATCCATAACCTCGTCTGAATTCCATAAGATAGAATACTAGTACAGCAACGAAAGAAAAACGAAAACAGTTCTATTGTAAAGCTAGCCAACGGTTAATATCAATTGGACAGCCAGCATAAGACACATTTAACACACGCCAATATTAACGCTAACAGAATCAGAGAGAAAGTATCGTCTTGGCTTACATTAACCTTTTTACTAGAGTAACATATAATCAAAAGTATCCCAACAGGCAGCCACGAGATGCAAGTGAATATCAATGTATATCAACGCATATCAATAAAGCCTGGGCAGTAAACAGTATTAATTTAACGAATGTTGAAGTATTAAGACGCGGACGAATATATGCGGAGAAGGTCAAAATTATATTTTCAGGTCAACTTCCGCTCCGTAACGTGTTAGGGCGTTACCACACAAATTCCTTTTGAAGACATCCTCCTTCAAAATATTGATATCGGTGTAAGTAAAACTGAAGCCTTTCCAAGATATAATTCAGTGTGTCAAATTTATTGGCAAAACATGGAATGATTTCAGTCGTACGTGCAAACTTCGTCTTGCTAAGCAATTTGAGAAATCTGTCGCAGCCCACCTCAGCAAACCACCGCAAAAAGAATCAGCCTCTGTAAACTTCGAATTAAATAAAACGTGCCCACCCGGATTATCTAGTTCCCCGTATAAATGATAAGCGGTTGGATGCATTTAACGCTGATGCCCTGGACGAAAATATCTCAGCAATTTTAGATGAACAAATAAAAAATAAAATTGGCGACTCCAATGTGCCCCTAATTAGAGGTCCAGCGGTTTGTTACGCGTTGCGCGAATGACTTATGCACGGACATCAGCGGCGGTATTCCAGACACTGCGAATACTGGTAACTTTCATGGTATGTGTGATGGAATCAAGATGGAATCATCTAAAATCTAAAGCCAAAACACATGAATTGATAAAAAACAAATTAAATTTCATTCAAATATATCGTCCTGGCCGACTGGACACAAGTGGTTGAGGAAGGAACTAGCAACTAGTTGATCACTATCGACTACTCCACGAGCTGCAACAAACAGAAAACAATTCACAGCTACTCGCATGGCTTAAATGCTAACTCTCTGAAGGCAAGACATGTGTGCAAATAAATTTGAGTTAATTCTAGAAACACCGATGCCACCAACGAAAGTTGCGCTAGTGAAATTATCGAAAGCGTTTGGGGTAAACCACCGACATGTATTGGTCTTTGTGCTAATCTTATCCAACATTGCCTCGCGTAAGGAACATGTTTTCCATTGTTCCACTGTGTCGAGGCATGTACTTTTATCTACATGATGAATGCAAACAGCACGATATGTATTGTGGGTTGTGATGGGAATGCGTGCAAATGTAAATCTTTGTTCACAACGCTTGGTGTAACCCCGTAGGTGTGTGTATGGGTACGTGTTTGGACAGGTCGATCCTACTGTCCCTACCTGATGAATGCAACCAGCTTGAAACCGGTCGAGATCTGTGTGTACGAAGAAAAATCATTCAAATGAAGTGTTCAACTTTATACTATTTGTTCAAGACGGGTCACTGAGCCACGCGCAAGATTGCTCGCCATCTGGAGTTCCGTAAATCAAACTCATGTCTGAAACATTTCAGAATGTACTGAACATAAGTGGTTGACGGGAAGCTAGCAATTAGTTGATGATTATCGACTACTGCAGAAACTGCACGAAACGTAACCAATTAACAGCTTCTCGTATTCAAAGTAATTTAAATTATTTCAAAGTTTAATGGTCCAAAAAGCAAATACTTTACAGTAACCACAGATTAGAAATATAGGAGGCATAAACAACATAAAACAACGTTTCAAGCCGTATTTGAAAAGTTATCACTGTACTCCTATGCAAGTCAGAGTGGTCACATATACTTGTCAAGTTAGCCGTGAACATTTTCTGCTTGTTACGACAAATGATATGTAAGGGGTAGGGATTCCATATAAAACATACTCTGAGAGCGAAAGAAAAACCTTCCTAAATTTTATCATGGATTTGAATAATACCGATTGTAGCCCTGCGAGACTGCTACAATACGATGCTATCTTGCCAGGAACAGGATGTTCAAGTGAGAATATCCACATGTATGCAAATCGTTGAACGAACAGATCAAGTCACATCTGAGACGACGGTACGAAAAGCCAAGAGTATGTAAGAAGTTGCAATAAAGCTCCTCGTGTCGGCCTGTTGTATAGCCATGTCCCCAGATTTGTCGGGTGTGGTTTGGAGTGGCTGTCAGCATAAATCTATTTGTCGCACTCGAAACGCAGTACATGTCAATTCAAATTCATTCAATTCCATTTAATGGTCTAAAAACGTATAGCTTTAAAAAAACGCACAGATAATATGACAAACAACGAGTAATCTACCAACGAAAATGGGATTGATTGCTTAAATACTGGGTATTTCAGAATCAAGGAAATATCCAGGGCATAAAATGTTTTCGATTGGAAAAATGGTATTAGACAATGTAGTGTATGTTTAAGATGTAGAGTTTTCGGGTTCAATGCACGGTGTTTAGGGATCCAAAATAGGCTCAGGCTTCTCTTGAAAGTTTTGCTTGGTATTGTGATTCCAACATTATCTGGCAGATTATAAAAATTCCAGTAAAACAAACTCGCACGGCAAAAAAATGTCCGTCGCAGTTTAGTCTCGAGCGAGGAACGAGTTAAGTCAATGTGGTTACTCATGAATGTGCGATCTGCGTGATTCAAGTAACGGCTTGTAGAGGGTGATGTTCAGTATTCAAAATATTGTAAACCAAAATCGAATCGCCCCGGAAACGACGACGAGGATAATCGAATAAATTCAGTGTTTTGATTCGCTCGTCGTAGGCTTCCGGCTGAGTCCTGTGACAAGTTTGGTAGCTCGATGACCTATTCTTTGCAAAGTCGCAACATATTTTTTAAGCCATGGCGACCATGCTTGAACTGCAAATTCCATCGTGGGCTTTATGGGCTTATGGGCTTTATTTATAATGCAGGAAATTGTCTGTTTTGAGAACCTACCGAAAATTCTCTTCAGGAGGGATAATTTATGTAATGTTTTGCGATAGACGTATTGCCAGTGGTCTCGACATCCCCCTAGGGTTGCTTATTACCCAACACCTACGTCGCCCTTTGTGTTCCATGGTCCCACGAAGCGTGTGATTCCGAAAAATACTAGGTAGGCATCCACCAAATTTTTCCATGTTGTAACATTGACACTGTATGTAAATTAAAAAAATATGCGATTTTTTAGGACCAAGCCTTGAGTTCTTCCAGATCCTTCTGGAGAAGTTCGCAGTCTTCCGACTTACTTATCTTCGACCACACTTTTATATCGTCCGCGAACAGTACGATCTTACATTTGATGAGAGCCGGTATGTCATTGGCATGAAGCGCGAAGAGGATTGGTCCGAGGACGGATCCCTGAGGCACTCCACTTGTCACGGCTACCGACTTCGATAGAGCACCGTCCACAGAAACTTGAACAAACCGATCAGTCAGGTAATTTTCTAACCATGCTAACAGACTGCCAGTGATACCACAACGGTCCAGCTTCTGCAAGAGAATACTGTGGTGTACACTGTCAAATGCTTTCGACATATCGATGTAACATACAGGGATAGTATCTCCAGCATATACTGCTCGAGTCCAGTCGTCAAG
>JACCGJ010022220.1:0-54167 GCA_013407085.1 Atriophallophorus winterbourni
AGGCGAATCAGACAACTGGAAATGAGTACACTTGCACAAAGGAGAATGCGAGGTGATCTCATCCTCGCATACAAAATACTAACTACTGTTTCCCACCCCATGGATATATTATTCCACCTTCGAACTTCCAGCAACAGCCGTGGCCATGGTTGCAAGTTGGAAATACTCATTCAAAGTAACTACAGCAGGTATTTTATTTCCGTAAGTATGTGCTTTGCTTGCGAATGACCTACCTTCCGATTTGGTAAGCTCAACAGCTAATCCGAATTTTTCCAAAAAATAAAGGCGATCATTGTCCCCTTGATTTTGATTTCATATAGATATGTAATATATATATATAATATACATTTTGTACCTATATTTCCACCTGTGGTTATTGTAAAGTTAATTGCTTTTTCAACAAAATTATTGAATTTCCGATAGGATCATGGTTTTAGAAAATTGTTGATAGCAGTTTAGGTGTTACTTGAAATGGATCTCAATGTAATATTAAACATAGAAAAAAAGACCCTGTTTGAATCAGAACTAAACCCATTTTTCCAATTCGCTGTTATGCTAGTAGCCTATTTGTAGAAAGACAACACTTATTCACCTTCACGTCAGTTTGTGCAAATACTTGCTGGTAAGTTAGAGAAACAAGCTACATTCGTCAGTGCTTGACGCCGATTTCCGAATGACCTTTCGTATTTCGCATTATATTTGAGGGTGAAGTGTTGGCTTTGTTTCACGATAGACCAGAGAAAATTTGCGTGTTCAGCAATAGAGGACAATATGCGTAGCTCAGGATGAGGATGTTGTTCCAATGGTGTTCGCCGAGATGGCGTAGTATTTGTAGTTGCACGTTTTGCGTACTTCGTTGCATGTACTTTATGCCAGACAGCAAGGGTTAGTGCGTAGGCTCGATCCATTTGGAAGCAGATCGATGAAAATTTGGACACCAGATGAGCCTGACTAAAGTTGCTACTGCGACTGACCGGAGGACAGTAAAACCATGGCAACATACACTGTTCATCAGTCTACAGCACCCGTAATGTGTGCACAAAAAAAACAAAACGGTCTACAGGATTCTTAGTTGTACGGTCATGGAAGAAGTTAGGTGGAATGCAACATGGCCATCCTTCGTTCATCCTTAGCCTGATGAAACTCTTGTATGAGAAGCGGAACCACGGAATACAAAATCTGTTCTAACTGATTACATACAGATGTTTTCATTCCTAATATATAACTGCAAGTCGTCCGCTGTCAAACTTGATACTCGCCGTTTCTTAAAATACTACAATGGTAAAATAGCAAGCAGATGTGCTGTGATTTTATGCATAATTCTTCGTCGTTCCGCAAGTAAAACTGGTTTTACACCCCATATTTAATTGCATGATCATTGAAAATAAATCTCGGATAAGATCGAAAATGGCTTAGTCGAAACATTCTTGCTAGATTTTATACCGAAACGATACTTTTAAAAAGTTGAATAATTCATTTTCCACGTTAATTGGAATTGGGATCAGACCATTCCAAATGCTGTGAGTGAACTCTAGGAATCCTCCAGCTATTCTACGCTACCGTCCTTACCAGCATACCATGTTAAGAGTTTGTGAGACTTAACGGACACACATCCAACATAAAAGCAGCTAGAATCAAGTGGAGATTTGGCGAACAACGGTCAAGGCACCCCATACACAACGAGCAACACTATTGCTACCGAAAGACGCCCTAAGAACACGTGGAACACGTATGTTCGTAGCATCATACGGAACGAAAAATGCGATCAACGAAAACAATTTCAAGTGTTGACGTTGCAATGAACAGGTTCTATAGTAGGCTATAATTTTAAATAGAGTTTTACTCAGAGAGTAACTTCAGCATCGTCATAAAGGATCTGGATGCCAAACTGGAACAGTCAGCACCGAGTTTGTGCAAAGATTGTTCAGATTAGAACTGATGCAGACTAGTGAAAATAGACAGCGCCAGACAAATGCTTCAGACTCGATTAGCTGATCATCGGTGGGTATGGTTATGCTTAAAACTATCCTCAAGAGCACTCGGGATTCAAAAGACCTCACTTTGACAAACTAGACCACATCTCATAGAAATAAAATACAACGATCGGTAAGGTCAACAAGATATGATAGACATTCATGATTTTATGTTTTGTGTTAAGGGGCTTTTCGTTAAACACATCGATAATCGCCTTGAGTGCTTGACCAAGAATAACTCTATGATTCTGTGTTTGAACATCGTAGTTCGTTGTACGAACCCTATGCAACAGTCGCATTCAAGTATAACTTTGTTTACCACTTATCCACTGTTTCAAGGCTCACTGAACCTAATCTTACTGTCTCCACATGATGACGGCAAACAGCCAGAACCCCGTAGGGGAGTGTCAGTGCGGGGATGTGAGTAATACATCACTTTGGTCATTCATAAGCGCCTTGAATGATTGACCACGAATCACTATGCGATTCTGTGTTTGAACACTGTGATTCGCTGTACGAACCCTATGTAACAGTGGCATTCAAGTATAACTTTGTTCATCCAGCAAGACGTTATAATGCATGCATTTTTGGCATCATCGCATCACAGCGGGGCCTTTGAATCGGTCGTGCACACTATTAATTCTTCCACACATTTTTTTTTAATTTTTTGCTCTAAAATCCACAATGTGTTCAGGTCAACCAAAGGTCATTTTTGAAAGAATGACGTCATGCCGCGTTGTTGAATCGAAATTCCCAAATGATAACATTCAATAGTTTATCAAAACAAACGTTGAAAAAGAAAAGGAAGCATCGTGCAGGTTGCCAACCGTTCTTCGTCGACTTTGTGCCATTTCTCTTGGGCTCTTACATTCTATCTTATATTTGAATGTGCGAACTTCTGGGTCTAAATTTGATGAGATCTCTTTTCTTCTAGGTTCAAATCATTCCATTCGTTGCGGTGTCACTATGTTCCAAGAAATTTGGCTCCATTCTATAAATGACACTGATTTAATTAGAATAGATGGTTTCCAATCCTTTTGTTTGAATCAGACATGCCCTATTGCAGATCATGGTGGTGGCGTTATAACTTTTCTCCACAAAAGTGAGGTGCCTCTAGTGATAAAACTGACGTTTTCTGTTTGACTGTTGAATGCACACCACGACATGTTTCCAATTTTCAATCCTTCATTTTGAAAAAAATGTGTATGTTGCCCCAAACTATCATTCTGATACTTTTCGTGCATTTTTTGATAAACTTCTTATTGAACTTTCCCCTTTACAAAACTCTTTGCTCGTACTTGCTGGAGACTTCGGTCATTCGAATCTTTCAATGTTTTCTCTCTTGTCTCTTACGAACATTGTTCACTTCTAAACGCGTTCTGAAGTGTGTCTGGATTATGCTCTTACAGAGGCACCAAGAATTTTTCATGCTCGTCAATCTGCCAGCTCAAATAATTGTATTGTATCTAATGTTAATACTTTGAATGAATCTTTCGTATCCTTTCCCCTGTTTCTTGTTCAACTACATCTTTCACAAGCTCATCGGAAGTCTTGTGCGCTCTTTCCGCTGTATTCCACTCAAAGGCTGTAAGACCTGACAATCTATCCCCTGGTTTAATGAAGGAATGCGTACTTGAAGTTTCTTTCACTATCTCATCTATTTTTAATAGATGCATGGAGAAATCAGTAATGCCTGACTTCTGGATGCCGGTACGAATAACTCCGATTCCCATAAATGATCCTAGGAACTAACGCCCAATCGCTTGCATGTCACCGTTACTCAAAGTACTGTAAATACCCGCGCATAGGACGATACCATGGATAGGACGCAGTGGATATTTGACCCTAAAAACAATGGAAAAACTGTGTACCTATGTATAGGAAAAGTTTCTGCTCCAACGAGAGTCAAATACTACTCCATGATTGGTTGATATTACACTTTCATGATATTACACATCGGCAGTATAAATAATCTACCTATTACCGGTGTTTTTAAAGAAGCCGTTCATCATTACCCTCCAACATGACGAAGACAAAACGACAGAGCTATAATTCAAACTTTAAAATGGAAGTGATCAAATACGCGAAAGAACACGGGAACCGGGCAGCTGAGCGGCAATTTGGTCCGACTGAATGCGTGATCAGAAAATGGAGAAAAGCCGAAAGTACCATTAAAGAAATGCGAAAGGTGAAGAGGGCGAACAGAGGCTCGAAGGCTCACCACCCTAACCTGGAAAAGGCGCTCATTAAATAGATTCAAGGTCGTCGAGACTGTCTGGGGGTCAGCACCACTACCGTTCGTTTACAGGCACTAAGATTGGCGAAAGAGCAAAGCATTGCAGATTTTAAGGCGTCACTGAACTGGTGTAGGAGATTTTTTGGAAGAAATAACCTATCAATAAGACGAAGAACTAAATTTTTGATATTATGATAAATGCATAATTTTTATAATAAAAGTATCCATGGATAAGACGCACCTGGGTTTTAAGGGCAAATTATGAAGAAAAAAGTGCGTCCTATACGCGGGTATTTACGGTAATTGAAAGTGTTATGCTTTGACGCATGGTTTTGAGCTATCAGCTAAAAGATTCTCATCAGTTTGGATACCAGCAGAATCGTTCGACGGTTGACGTACTTGCTGTGCTAACGGACCACGTATCTCGTTCACTTGATTCGAAATCGGAAGCCGTGTAAGGTTGTTTCAATGATTTGCACGGATGTGCAAATGAGCAGCATTTCTATGCTGTGCGGCTAACATCGTGCTAAATTGATTGGCCATCGGTAGTGAGCTGCATGCTGAATCACGTTGGAGTCTCACTACCATTTCTATTTCCTTTTTCATATCTGTCTAGGCCTGGGCAACCTGACAGTATCTCAGCCCACGTGCAGTCTCTGACTGTGCGGCACTTTGCCTGGATCGGGCTTGTGCTTTCATACATACATACATACATTCATACACCAGCGCTTTCAACAGTGTTTTCGGGAATTCTTTGCTTAAAATCTTTTTGACTGTGGTGTCACTCTGAACATACTTCAATGGATAGCCTCTTACCTTAGAGACCGTGTTCAATGTACTGTCGTGAATGGCAAAGTCTCTCATCCGACCCCGATCCCTCACGGTGTCCTGCAGGACGCAATTCTTTATCCCTCTGTTTACATTTCTGATCTCCATTTTCATTCTATCCTTACTCTTAAATACGTTGACGACGTTGTCGTTGTTTTTGACCACAATAGACGAGCTGACCCTCCTGCATCAGAATTTATGTTCAATACCATTGGCCAGTAGTCATCCTCGCGCGGTGTATCGTTCAATCCTCAACAATGTAAAGATATAATCTTATCCAACTTGGTTGGCCATTGACGTCAATCTCTGCTTAAAGGAATTCCTCAAGTTTCATTTAATGGCTCTGCGTTCAGCAGAAGCACTTGTTTCAAGTACATTGGCGTTAAGTCTGGACTGATCAATTGACTGCACAGTTCTTGAAAGTTCCGTATTCATCCAACCTGATGTAGTTAGACATTATATTATTTCCTGCATTGTTCCGCACTTCCTCTATGCATTCCCTATAATTTTCCCCGGTCTAATTGAAAAGGATTTCATGATGATAAAAGAGGCACTAAGGTTATCGAACGACTGAGCTATGCTTTTACCGAGTTAATTCGAGATATGATCGTCGATCAAGACACTTCCGTGTATGTGACAGATTGGTTAGAGTCATTTCTTTCGACTGCATGAGGTCCTCATGGCGGGCAAATCGTTCGCATAAACACCAATATCTCCTCCCCTATTCGAGAACGGAAAAATTTAAGAATTTTTTGTCCCTTACATTTCCTGGTATTTGGCTGATCAATCAAAAGTTATTCTTGATCTTAGGAGGCGACTAAAAGTGTGAATTTCCACATTTTTACGTAACGTTTTTGGAAAAGACTCTTTGCGTGATTAAATTATTACTATTGCTAAAAATTCGTGTACTCGAATAAAGTCCTTTTCTTCTTCTTCTTCTACAATTCTATTTAGCGTCATCGAAAGGTTCATCACGGTTCATATACTAACTGCCAAAAGTGGACAATTCTTTCATTTTCATATTGATGATAAAGGTTTTAAATTCACGCAATGCTAGCCGAATCATTAAAGCATTTTATCCAGTAAACTAACGTGGAAAATCCAGAATAATGTTCCTCAAAAGTTCCGAAAATCACTATTCACGTGTACTATTGCGAAGTATTACGTATTGTTGTATTTTTATCTCCTGTAATCCAGGATGCCTTCTTGGCTATTTCAAATCCTTACCAGCAGTACATTTTTTCAGAAAAACTAGAAATCTATTTTTGTTTATGAACCATGAGCATATTGCTCTTTCCAATTCCTCTTAACTCAACTCAATTCACATTCTTGGATAACAGCGCAAGATACGCCGTCGTTCTGACAGCCAGGTTTACCTGTTACATCCAGGCACAGACGTGTCTATACAACACAGCAAAATGGAGACAACTCGTCTCTCCGTGCGCAATATTTGCATTTGAATTGGGAATATTTCCGTTGTTTACTTGGCCGACATATATGTGCCCGCTGACCGGTGGTTGTTTCTCAAGATTTGACAATTAGACAAGAACAATGATGCACACTTCGGTCGCACAAGAAAGGTTTTGTTCACACAAAATTAGCTGCCAACTTATTTGGACCAAAACAAGCAAACACGGACTGAAATTATGCTGATTAGGTGGGGTTGATTGATTGTGAACGCCTACCTGATTAGTAAAATTTAGTGGACAGAAAAATCTTAAAAAGGACTCAGTCTATGTTACTCACTGAGTTGATCAAACTTAAATTGAGATGTCAAAAGCACCGATTTATATATACGTAACATTTATTGTTGACAGAATCTTTTTATTTGTATCTGTATGCAAAAATCCGTGCTTTGAATTAAAAGATTTTGGTAATCGAACAAGTATCTACTACTCACGAGTAAGTAAAAATTAAAAACATTTGAGACCTAGTTTTATTTTGATTCGATTAACACGTAAGGTAATTTCACCGTGGTTCAGCTTCATTTACTTAAAAAATAATTAGAGCGAACGATTTATCTATGTCATTTCACAACAATCTCGTTTGTGAACAATTTAGAGAATCTGAAATGAATCTGATTATGTGTGTATTACGAAATGTTGTTGCTTCTATCCGTTCCATCAATCTTAACATCCACACCGCTTTTCTGGCCTGCCATTACCTGATAGCTTTTTGAACCCTTTTACTTATTTTGACCTTGATTTGCTGTGCCCAATTTGTCCAAATCTCGATTGCGTCGGAGGTACCATCGGTCGAACTTTGATTTGATTCTGACTCTTGTACGTAACTTGGTACGTACTTGATATTTTTTCTACATTGACCCATATTTTTTACCCGCTTGATCCCTATAATTAAGGTAGTTTTTTCCTAAATATTGATAGTTTCAATACAGTACCGCATTTATTGACAAATCTATGTTTGGTTCTGATATTCCTTGGAATTTTGCGCGTTATTCAACATGAAAATCCTTCTTGATCGTCATTGACAATCAAAATTTGTTTTGTGCTGCCGTGAATAAGATAATTCGCTCGAAATATTTCGTTCGCGAAGTGGGATTTTTCAAATTCTTCTGTGCCAGATTTCAATAAATTATTCGGAATGTCTAAAAGAAAAAAATTGGCAGTGAACCTTTAATAATTATTCGTTAATTTTTTCGGAAATTTGTGTTTTCATTTGTTTATATGCTGAAAATACTTGCAAGCATTTGCAGTCGTTTTTTCTTCAGTGTCTATGCCAAAAAGCGTATCAATAAATACAAAAAACCCAAAGTAATTCGATTACCGATTTAACACTTTCAAAAATGGCTTAAAACATAAAGGAAAAGGTTTTTAAACTACATCTCATCATAACGAGCCTATTGCAAGTTGTTGTTGGCCTCCTTCGGTTGATAACCACAAAAGGATGTAATCCATAGGCGCATGATTGTTTTATGCTCCACAGCTTTTCAAATGACGAAACAGTCTGGTTCAAGAGGAACAATCCCTCCTTGAGCGCTCAAATCGATATTTAGTACTCTGACATGGCCTTTAAGGTCACAGGATGTACGCACATTAGAAGTGTTCGACCATTGGTGCCTCAGGGTAATCTTGGGCATCCGATATACTGACCGAGTATCTAACGCAGCCGTACGAGAGCGTTGCAGCGGACTATCTCCACTTTCCGCTCACATACAACGGCGAAGGCTGCAATGGTTTGGCCACGTCCTCCGAAAGACAGACACAGCACTTCCAAAACTCGTCCTCGACCCCAAACCCGTTCGCACCTGGCGTCGGCGGCAAGGTGGTCAAGTGAAAACCTGGCTGTCAACTGTGAAAGAGGATGTAGACAACCTGGGTCTGCGTGCCGTCTACGGAGTTCGCAGGTGGGAACGAGACTGGATCACGATCTGCAACGATCTCGCCTCCGATCGACGTGCGTGGGCTGGTGCGATCCGAGACATCTATGAAGCCGGCTAATCCAGCCGCACAAAAGTAAGTAAGTAAGTAACTACTTTGACGAACGATGTCGTTTGCAGTCTGACAATTAGCAGCCGAGAGCATTTTCTGCTTTTATCCAGTTTTCTGATCACCGTTTATACAGTGCTTAAAAATTGAGCGGTTAAGAGTAACTTATTCCCAACTCGTCGGGTCAATGTCAAGAGCTTTCATATCCCTCTATCCAACGTCTTCGAACTTCCTGCTTTTAACTCACCGTATAGCAAATCTTTTGCAATATGAACACTTTTAATTCTGCTCTCTCGTAGTAAAGTGAAAATGTTATGTAGATCAGTTTGAGATGGACGTCATCATCCATTAATTTGTCCATCCACTATATGTCTTAAGATGCGGCTGGTGCTTCATAAATGGAAAGCATCGAGCCTCCGTTCGTGTCTTGCATGGGTGGTCCAGGTTTCACTGCCATACAGTAAAGCATTTAGTACGCACGCACTGTACACCATCATCTTCTTCTTTACAGTTAGCTTGTGGTTAACCCAAACACGAGAGTTCAATCGGGACAAAATGAAAGTTGCTCTGCCAATACACTTATCAATCTCAGTGTCTACCGAGAGGTTATCCGCAATGGTCGAACCAAGATATGTGAAATGATGTACTGGTTCATGCTGACAGTTTCCAATAGTGATGATTGGAGGCGATACAATCCCTTGACCAAGGACTTTGGTCCTGCTCACATATTCAAAATGTCCATGAATGCAATCAGTGTTAATCGCTCTGTAACATAAACAACAAGTGGTAAGCAACTCTAAATCCTTAATTTTCTCATAAAATGTGAGCAACGAATTACCTTGAATAATTTGATGTCATTATGTATGAAGCAGCTATCAAGCTCCATATGTTATCAATCAAAAAATTGTCTGACGAAACGAAACTGAAAGCTTTTTACAATCATTAATATGCTAACAGATGTTTAATATGATTGTAATTCTACTTTGAAATGATATCATTATAAGAATAATACTGCTAAATGTCCGTTGTGTTTGATCTGTGCTCTCTGATAATTATTTAATCTATAGTTTAATTAAATCGATATTTTAACAGTGCTCTATTAAGTCTAGTGAATCTTAGATCGTTAAACTGGTTAAAGCTACTGGCCGCTGGTTTCAATATTGTTTGGTTTACCGCTACTTGCGTAACATTTTAGGCTACCTTACTACATTTGCTGTTTTTTTCATAGGGAACCAGAACACCACAATATCTAATATAGAGTCGGTGTATGCCTGGAAAGTTTATTCAAATCGATCCAATTTTAATGGTCTAAAAAGCATATGACTGTATAAAACACCACAGAATATTAAAATTACGGACAGTGCAAAAAGAAAAAGCGATTTGGTTACTTCCTGAACAGCTCAAGAATTAGGTAAATATCGTTTTCGTTTGCAGAGCGGGTTGACACGTGTAGATTCATGTGTCCCTAATGTGTAGTTTTCTCCTAGGCATGGGTAAGGGGCCGAAAGGCATCAAGATTTATTTTAAACAGGTTTTGATTTGGAGAGCTCACAGCATACTCAAGTAGACTGATCGACGATAAACAAGATCGCATGCCAAAATGTTGTCTGCACTTTGGTTCGTGAGTGAGTTACAGCCGAGGTCAATATATGAGATTAACAAGGTCTAGCAAATTGTGAATTGCGATTGTCAAAATATTGAAAACCTCAATCAAATCCCTTCAGATTCGAGGACTTGGATAATCGAATAAGTTTAGGCTTGCGAGTCGCTTGTTGTAAAGTTTCCGGTTGAAACCAGCGACAAGTTTTGTGGCATATTCTTTGCAAAGTCTTAACATATTTTTATGCCACGATGATCACACTTAAAGGGCATATATCATCGTGGGTCTCACGTAGTTGTTTGTTATAAGGGAATCGTATACTTTGAAAACTTCCGGAAAAGTTTCTGCAGAAGCGACAATTTCTGTGATGTTTTCGGATAGACAATCTTGCAGTGGCTTGACATTCATTAAGTGTTGCTTGTTCACACAAACAAGTCTTTATTCGAGAGATGTGTGACCAACAGAATATTGTATGCTTCTTGTTAGTTCAGTAAACCTCCAGAGACGAAAAGCAAAATAATACTCAAATAGCATCGAAATATATTAACATATTTTTTTAGATTTAAAACTAACCTTATGAATCAGGCCTACTGGCAAATAAACGTTAATGCACGGTGAAATCAAACTTTGTGAGGTGAGCTCAAGGTTATCCTGTTGTTACTGATAAAATTCTGTAATCATTTACAAAAAGTATAGCATCATTGTACTCCTTATATATCTTTACATTTTGTACATAGACATATCACCTTGTATAGCTAGCTATTTGTTTACTGCAATCCTTTTTGCATTCGAATCAATGCCTGTAAAATAAATTTGGCGTTTATTAAAACTTTGAATTCTCTGTAAACGCGAATTTTCTGTGAAGCTCTATGTGGGAATTGTATTGAACGAACCTCCAAAATTTTAGCGCATTCTACACATTGGATACAAGCTCTTGGAATTTTCCATGTGGATTTTCATTTTTCTATCGACTCTATTGGAGTTTTCATCGGACTCATGCTCGTTTAGTCCATTAGTGCGTTCGTTTCATTTTTGCGGTATTATGTGCAGTGAAATTTCGTTCCACAACAATACGAGTTCCGTCAAGACCAGACCAAGATTAATCACAGGGAATCATCTCGTAACCATTTGATTATTTCGGGGCATAGAACGTAGCATCCATTGGTCGTAATACTCTTGTGTTGATAACTTTTCATGTGATTAAATGCGAAACCGGCTTTTTATATTTCGTTAAAATCCTAAACATGTGCTACTAACAAGTAGTTCAGAAAACTAAAAAAGATAAATTTACAAAGTTTGAAATACCGATTAATCATAAACAAAATTGGATAATATATATTAGATTCATAAATAACGCATGATTTTCTCTGTTGTTTGTTCATTATACTTTTATGAATCTCGTAAGACAACGCATCTCTTTATCATCTGTGATTGCTCGTCTTAAGCATATACTCAGTTGGATTTACGAACATCCAAGTTCAGCCCATGACGACTGATATTTAACGTCAGACTATTCCATTTATAAAGCAGTAGTTCGTTTTCTACTTTATTATATTGATAGAGAGCACTTGATTTATTGATGAAGGTTTCGTTTCTAGTGAACCGAGAGCCGTTATGTCTTAAACTGCCGCAAATTCGTCATTCTCAGATGTAAATCGATACGCAAAATGATCAAACTGATAAATACAATTGCTCAACGTCTTATGTAGCTGATTTTACTGAGACCTGTATTTTGATTCGTGCAAAAACCAGTGATAATAAGTACTGGCTATGTAGGCGTTGTTTGCGTGCAAATATCACTGGTTGAAGTTCATTTGAACAAACAGAATCATGACAGACTAAGTTATACATGCATGTCACTGCTGTATAAGGTTATTACAAAGAACCACGATGTTCACAAAGTGATTCTTGGTCAAGCGCTCGAAACGCGCATCAAACACCAATATATTGTGGTGCTCACATCCCCATCCCTTACACATAACTACCGGTTTCTGGCTGTTTGCCGTCATCAGGTGGAGACAGGCTCACCGAACCTGATCTTACTGTCTCCAGTTGATGACGGCACACAGCCAGAAACCGGTGAAGGTTTGTGAGAGATAAGGATATGCGCACCACAACATATCAGAATCATGACAGATTTTAAATTTTCACTTCCTAAAATTTTGCAAATAACTGTGAAAAATTTGAAGTGAATTTCAAGTTTATATTTAAAGACTGAAATAATTTTTAGAAAAAACCCATATTTAATGAAATTTAGTTTACCCATTGTTTAACGGGACATAAAACAAACGATGGCGTCTGAAAGAGAAAGAAAAGATGTTTCTTTTAGCAAATTCAGTTCAATTTCGGTTGCTAAAACATTTTAACCTCGGAGTTTAATGCTGCTGAATCAGGGGATTAGAAAGGATGCCTTTTGAATTATTGTGAATAGCTTGAAACATGAGCTGAAAATCATGTTTGCTACGGCTGATATACAATACATGGTGTCTGAATACATTTTTCTCGCAAGCTGAGCATATTTATAATAAAACGAGCTATTATTCATTTGCTAATTTCAGAAAAACACACGAGCAAGCGCAAGATGCACGAGGATAAACAAAAAATCTCATAACTTTCACCTCTTCAGGATTAGTGTAAAAGCAAAAAGTTCTTCCAATGTTTAACGTTGTGATAAACTTTGTTAATGTTTCGAAGGACCTGGTAGTGATGAGTAGCCGTAAATCATGAAGAATGAACTCTCCAAACACTCCGGAACAACAATGCCCGTCAAATTTAATCGGGGTTAGCCTTCACCGTATCTTATGGAAAGACCTGACAAGGAGATCAGATCAGTTGGACGACCACAACAGATTTTACTGACTCCTTCTCGACTGGTCGGGTATATGACTGTACTCAAATGTGCCAGTCTGGAGAAACATTCATGAAGGCTTAATCGCGATTGGTCAAACAGTGGACGGTAGCTCAGGACGTCAGGCGTGAGACTACAATGGTGATGGTCCTGGGTTCGAATCAGACTCGAGACAGGATATGCATTTCTGATGAGTCCAGTGCCTCCAATGTGGACCGTTGTAATAAACTTTATGAATATTTCGAAGGACTTGGTACTCATGAGTAGTCACAAAACAAGCAAAAATGTGTTCATGATATATAAAAATTTGCGCTGTGAATCTCACTTACCGCTTGTTAAAATAACCCAGAGGAAAATAAATTTTACACGCGGATCCAAATGATGTCTCGACCAACTTGTTTGCATGTAAATTGTATTGGATATGATGCATCTCAGAGTCTTGTTCAAACAGCATTATTGGACTCTCTTCCCACAAATCAGAATTGTTCAATTGACAGAATTCCAGGCCAGTGAATGAATATCGGATATTCGGAGCGCACAATTTAACATCAGCGGGAGAGACATACAAGTGTTCACATGCAGCACAAATGGCCTTCGCGAATTTTTTATTCGGAAACAAGATCTATTAGGATGTGAAGAAAATCACATCGAGAGACTGAGTCGATATGACTGTTTTGACAACGGTGACATCATATTTAGTTCATCAATAACAATAGTATGCTCATAGGGAGAAAGACATTTCAAAGAGTTAGATCGTTCAATCGATGTTCTGTTTCGGGTTTACCGATACGCAGCAGTCAGAGTCAATCAAGGGGTGTATTCCTTAGGCGTTCATCAGTCGGTCTAAAATGCTTTCGATTTAAAGATGATTTCTCGCATAAGTGTTGTAGTGAATATGTAGTGTTGCATATCAAAAATGAACCTTGATGACAAGATGTGAAATTTTAATCCGCTGTGGTATAAGGCTGGCAACACGAAGTGTTTAATCATATGTACACACAGGCACATGAAAAATACATGCCTTTCCATCACACAGACACACTCAATGTCTGTTTTTGCTGGTTGCGCCCATCGTGCAGGGACCGTAAGATCAAGATCAAGATCCGTATGTCATGGAACAGCGTAGAAATGGTAACCAAGGTATGAATATTGAGGCCAGTGTTGGATAAGGCTGGTACGACTGACCTGTTTAATCATGTACCCACAAACATGGGTTTTAACTCAAAATCCGTATTTGTGTGCAAATGCATCACACACACACACCACAAACAGTTTCACACTCTTTGCATTTATCAGTTAGGGATAGTGTAATCAGTACGATCCGTATGCCCTGAAAGTAAATCGATTGTAACGTATCAATGCGTTTTTCAAATAAAGCATCACAAAGGTATTCCCGCTCAGCTCGCTTATAATTATCCAATGTATTTTGAGCAAAACACTACAATGGTAAGTAATCTGAGGTGAATATCCATATGAAATTTCACGGCACTGAATCAGATCACGTTTAGCTTTTGAAGCTACTTTACAATCTATTTAAAATAACGCGCCACTGAGCTAACCGACAACATTTGACGAAAATTAGAAGCAAATTATAGTACTCAAGAGGTTAGGGAATACGATCAAATTTGTGGACAGCACTCCAATCAGCATCTGCTCAACTGCTTGAAAAGCATCACCTGATTATCTTCAAAATTGATATGGAAGGGCGAAATTAAACAGCGACGGAACGTGTAGAATAGTAAGCACCAGCACACTCGAATGTGATATCTCGAATGAGATTGGCATTCAGTCAAGTTTCATGAAGCAGTAGAAAAACAGAGTTGATACAACTGGAGAAAGATTGGAAAAGATTAAATTGTATTTTCTCATAGCATGATGCTAGACTCTTGTTCTTTAACAACTGTACTGGGATTTCCTTGGGTAAGCAAACAAATAAAGGTTGGTGATTTCTAATTTTCGAATAATTTGAGCTAAAATATGGATCAGCAACCGCGAACGAGAGGATTGTTGTTGCTGAGTCAACATATACTACAGAAATATCAGCGCTGAAACATTTCAGCCACCATAAATAATTTAACATGGTGAATAATCCCTAGAACTTTGGTCAGTCATTGCATGAATACCCTCGGAATGTGATGACTTAAAGTGTAAATAATCAATATCCATACAAAATATAGCAGCATCACTGCTTTTATTAATCCTATAACCTTAGCGCAAAAAGCCCGGATTACACAACTGTATAAAAAGACCTAGGTTTTTGGATTCGTGACAGATTTAAAAATGGTCTATTTAAAAAGGGGGCCTCTCATCTGTTATGCATGCTACGACGGATTTTTGCTTGTTTTTGCCCTGGATCATTTCTTCTATATATTAACGCACGCTTCTGGACTATGCCGCCCAAACCTGGACACCAATGCACTGAAAAGATATCTTACTTCTGGACTATTGATAACATCGACCATTGAATCTGGTCGACGAATCAAAGAATGTGCCATACGTTGAGTGCATCAAAAGACTGGGCCCGAGGGCTCATACACAAACGAGAATGCGAGTTGATCTTATCCACGCATTCAAAGTTCTAAATACCGTTTCCCGCCACTTAAATAATCTGTTCCGACTTCGAACTGACAGTAAGTTCCGTGGTCTGTTTTCTATGTTGAGCATCCCACAATCAAAACAGATTTTCCGCAGGTATTTTTATTCACTGCGTGTCTGATTTTTTTATATATGGAATTCACTTCCTAAAGACGTGGTAAACTTAACAATTTCAAATTTATTTACTTTTTAACCAGACGATTATATACGAACTAATCCTGATATTATCCAAATATAGTAATAAAACATTATTTTGCTTCACTGCGGTCAATCAAGTAATTTATACGGCCTATTTGTATATATATTTGTATCTTTATTTTCAACCTGTGGTTACCGTAGCCATTTGCCTATTCAACAATAAATCTTGAATCTCTTTCGTTAATCTGGGAGGGCATTTCATATAAGGGAAGGAAAACCTGGTTTTAAACGTCCGCCGACTTGTAGGATACCTAATCGCATGAAAGGCTTCGGGAGAAAACCCTGAGCAAATCTGAAGCAGAGTCTCGTAGACGGTTATTTGGTGCACACCACCTCTTTCTGGCAACTACCTGCTGCTTTGCAGGTCGCACTTGGTTGTGCAAAGGCAAGCGAAGCCGACTCGAACAAACGCCGAGTGGCGCTGGGGACGCCGCTTTGTACCCGAATTCACAAGACTCTTCATTGAAGCCGACTCATCCTGCAGGAGGAGATAGTCGCACTAAACTAAAACAAAATAAACTTACTTGTTACAGGTTATCAGCATCATCAGAGACTGCAGTACACCGGTAGCATGTACCGAATACTTTACTGCCACACAACCATGAAAAAGTAAAATTATAAAATATGGGGAAGGGTGGGACATAAATAGCTCGGATTGTATACGAGAGTAAACACAAACAAACTGGGATGAGGTGCCTACACCTCGAATGGAACATGCATTCAAACAAGTTTGGTGAACGAGTAGAGCGACCTCAGCATGACAGCTTCCTTGCTGTTTTCAATGCCATGCAACATAACAAGCTTTTCTCGTCACTCCATTGGACAACATGAAATGTTAAGCAAATACTTCAAGAAGATGCTTGGTGCAAGACCACTACTGAACAATCTTTTCGAGGCATATCCTGAAGCATAGCTAACCACTGCGAAATCTAATCGTAAGGACCCCAACATGGAAGGCGTCTTGTTTGTTGTTTGTTAAAAAACTGGAACAAACCGAAAACATTTCAAAGTCATTTCCTCCGATGATGAACATCCAACGCCTTATTGCTGATAGATCATTCTGCATCACACAAAGTCATTATTTCTTATTCAAGAACGGAAAATTTAGAAATTCAATTGTTCCTTACATGGTTCAACAAATTGTTAACCAATCAAAAGCTGTTTCAGAATTAAAAGCGCAATTGGCAGTGTAACACATGATGTTAAGTGTTTTTGTCATTTTTTACATTTCCTAATTTAATTGCTGAAAATTCGTATGCAAGAATAAAGCCGTCTGCATTTTCTTCTTCAAAGCTCATAATATCGATTTAACACTTAACCAGTTTATCGGTAATCTAAGACAACGCTATCGTGACTTAAATATACTACATGAATGCATTCAGCACGAGAGTGTAGAAAATTATTAAATAACTCACTGAAATGACTTCAACGAGAATTTTTAAAAGGATTTCCATTAAGCTGGCCAGCATCATTGCGGTCTTCTCGCTAGACAAGTTGAAAACCAAATCTTGTCTCCTAATTTCCCGTTTCCGTTCAACAAATTCCAAAAACTTTGTCAAATTGCGTACCAATCGTATTTTCCGATTTTTAACGAGTGTGGACGATATCCGTTTAGGCTGCATGCATTTGATTGGTCGATTTCCGACATCATGCAAGATATTATCCTCGGAAAATGCGGGCAAAGTTTGAACGGAAACCGATCTGCATAAAACTGATTCAGTGCCAATTGAAACGACTGTCTGTGCCACCGAGTCTTTGAAAACTTTGTCCGTGTGGCCGAGATGACTGTTGGCCTCCTTCTTCGAATATTTTGCTTCGACTGTTGCCGGATTCGAATAAGATTTCAGCTTGTTGCAATACCGTGAGTTGGTGGTGGGTTTGTGGTCGGATTGTGTAGATGTGACAGAGATCGTGTGCGAATCGAATGTTGATGCTTTCCTCTGTGTAAAATGACTTGTTGTTCTCATTTTTGAACACTTGTGTCGGACTCTTTCCGGGACTTTGACAAAGATGACTTTCCGTTTATTCCCCGAAGAAACTGTAGGAAAGTTTAAAAAAGCCATTGTGGTCAATCTCCATGTTGAGATAAAACGCGAGGATATTTCGCGAACATTTAGCTGGGATTCAGTTTTCATGGAACTTATTATAGTCAAACGAGATCTAACGCAATAAAATCAGTTATCGAATGGATGTTTAAACCAATGTTGTGCATTATCGTGCGAGATATTTAATATCGAGACGCCCCTTGTGATCTAATTTATTGACAACGACCGAAGTTTATGGTATGGTATGAAAGCACAAGCCTGATCCAGGCAAAGTGCCGCACAGTCAGAGACTGCACGTGGGCGAAGAGACTCTCAGGTTGCCCGGGCCTAGACAGACATGAGGAAGGAAAAAGTACGGGAAGGTTTATGAGCCTCTATCTACGAGGTGTTCGACACTGCCAGTTGTTAGTGCGTTTCGTGCGCAGCGTTTTTTCCAGACGGCCTCGCCTCGAATTGTTATGCGAACAGGATTTTTACTAGTGAGCTTTCTCAAGGTAGTAATCCGCGAAAGCAGCTTCCGTGCTATATAAACGAATTACACAATATGAAATAAAGTATTTTTGGTTTAACAATTTGCCTACGTTTCAAATCTTGATGTACCGAGTCTTAGTGCATCCACCTAATGAATGCAAAGAGCCGAAAGCCGGTTTAGGAAATGTAAGTGGTCCGGATGTCTGCAACACAATACACCGGTCGTTTATAGACGTCTTGACCGCTTGACCGAATATCACTATGTGATTCTGCATTTGAGTTCGTGATTCGTAATACAAATCTGGTTTAACGGTAGCTTGAATGTCAGTTGGCTTACCACTTTACCACTGTTTCAACGCTCTCCTAAGTAGTTCTTCAATGTCTCCGTCTGATGGTGACAAACAGCCAGAAACTGAATTTTGATTGAAAGTGTCTTTCCCATCGAATGTCTTTGCTAGTCTTGGTGCGATTTTGTGTCAGAGCAACCGACAGAGCACGCAACAAGTACCTCTGGATACAAAGCAATACAGATCCCATTTTCAGCCTCAGGGTGGTAAATTTCTGGAACCGGTTTTCAGAAGAACTTATGTCCTGCAGTTCTTACGCGAGTTTAAGAATGGTTGGAACCGCATCTGGGGTAAGTTTGTTCATGAGTAATCCCCTTAATTGCTAGGCAAGGTTAGGTAATTCATCATTTTCAGCGTTATCTGGTAAACAGAGTGAATACTAGAGTTCTGTTTTTAAACACAACTCTTCTTTAGCTGACATCTCACCGTACTGGTGAAGAAACATTTATTTTTATCTTTCCAGCATCATTCATAACGAGGTGCTTCCTAAATACAACCCGGATAATCTCTTGGCGTCGCGATCGTCAAGGATATCCAACACACAATAAGAAAAAAACGCTTTAGCAGTGGTGGTTGCTTCTCTGCAACTTTCCACCGAAAGAAATTCTGGTCGCTCGATTGGCTCGTTAGCCACTTACTGTCCAGTACAACTGAAGATCAGAAGCAAACATCTGGACTGGATAGAACACACTCTCATGCAAATCTTCGATGGTATTTGACGTTGCGGTCCGTAAATAAGTTCAGCCGGAAAATGTGGACTGTTTTTCCTGGTTTTACCAAACCAGTCTGTAATGACACCATTTAATTGTATCGCCTCATTTCAGTTCAGTCCAACCGTGTGCACTAAAAATGTAGCTGAATTAATCAGAATTGTCACCAAAAGCCTACACATTTTTAGGATAACGATCTTTCTAAAATCGAAGCGAAAAAGATAACAAAAGCTACCATTTCAATCAGCGGGTGCCATATCCTAATGCGCCAGCAAAACGACTTACCCCGATGGTTCTGCACAGCATAATCTATAGAATTTCGATGGACATTTACTGGAAAATAATTCCTGATGTATTCTTGAAAACGTTTGTTGCGATGGTTCTTTGGAGTATCGGCATCTTCGGCCTTACTTTTAAGGTGACTAGTTTTCATACACCCACTGAGTGGCCAGGAATATTCGCCACGCAGTGAATCCGGTAAATGTTGGTTATGTAGCACGACTAGTTCATCGGAATCCCATTGCAATCCATCCGTCCATATAGAATCATTTGTTGGTTTAACCGTGCAGCCATTCTGATTGTCCATCTCATTCATAGTGTGATACCACCAAAATTCTATAAACAGCGAGGTTAGGTTGACGTTCCCTACTATTGGTATTTGTAAGTTGTTTCACAATTTTTCCATATACACCGTTCTGAACTGCAAAGTTTGTGAGGCTTTTCCAGCTCGACTCAAGGCTCACCTAATATTGATTCCCGGATCGAAAGCACACGTGATTCGTGTAAGAATGGACACGTGTTGAAATTCGCGACCTTGTCAAATTGAAACGATTTGAAGTGTATTGTTGACGAGGGCTACTCAAGAGCGCCTAAGCCAACGACAACAAGTAATAATTCGGGTTTTGAAAGAAATGCATGAAAATGACAGGAGCAACAACATCCTAGGAATCCTCAGCAAATGGGCAAGGTTAGTCGCTATTGGAAGAAATGCATTTTCATGAGGTCGGCTAAACAAACCCAACGTCGTGAAGCCTTGAAGGGAAATCGATTGGCTAATTTGATCAAAGGGACAACTTGGCACAGACGTTTCAATGCCAACGTTGTGGTCACGGAATATGTCTATATAAACTGAATGCATGATGTTTTGTCCTTTGTCATGCGCGTAACAGAAGCGTTTCACCAACTGGCTTTCCCTGTTGTTGTGGATTCACAGGTGGATGTCATTAAAGTTGAAAAGGTTGACCTCAGTGATGAATTGGGTTGCAATCAAAAAGCCCGTGTGAAACACAGAGGTCACGTGCATCGAATGTTCTCGGAGCCTGTGCGAACAACGTAATAGACATTTAACCCTTTGTCTACGGGAATTGGTTTACGTATTTTATGATATTTTTGTATTATTCTGCTTATTATGGCATAAATAAAACACATGATCAATTTTTATGGATCAGATGCCAGACGCCGCCTGACAAGTGCACTCCGATGGTGACTGAAGGTACCGACGGGAGCTACTGAGCAATCGAATGCTTGTTTGAGCAGGTAACTAGAGTTACCGTCAGTAGATAAAGGAAGCGCGATTAGACATAGTTTGACCTAATGGAATTATAACCTCCACAAATCCCTACAAAATGTGGTTTCGTTATAACGAATTATCTGATGTTATTTTCAAAGCCAAAAACATTCAGCATCTATACCCTGAAATTCATCTAGCTATCTTCACTTGATGGGAGCAAAAATTCACCTCATGCGCAATTTAGATACAAAACTATTCGACAAACGTGTCTAAATCGTTGTTTATCTGAAATGATTTACATCAGCGTCATTTGCTGAATACAACGTCCATCTGTCTGCTCACATCGAAGTTCAAAGTTCATCTCTCATCGATATTCGTTGAAGTATATTAATCACACCATTTCTGTGGTGGTCGTATTTTAACTTTGATTCGGTTGAATATGGATACGTCAAGGCCAAGGCTGTTAGAAATTATCGATCAGCAAAATATCGTTGATGGCAAAAAACAAAGGGTAAGTAAGGAAGAGCGGTTACAGCAAAACATTTCTGTGTGGCGGATGCAATTAGTGTTTGAAATAAGTTGTTTTAAATGCAGTTTTAGGTGACGAGCTGATTTTTTATGCAAGCCTTAGTCGGTGTACTAGCAGTCGGTTGTTTGAGCTGGTAAAGCTTTACGAATTCGAGTATTATTATCATCCCAATTAAAGCGTAAATCCGCCGCAGAAAATTCAACACCGATTTGCGCATTCTGATATCCCGCAATCAACACAAAGCTGGTTATCTCGTGGAGATCTATCATTTGTGTAAAATAACTTTTTAACAACAATCGCAGGAAGAAAATGGCCACAAGAATTCGCCTTATCATAAGCAAATGTTCGAACTCAAACGGCAACACTTGACACACCGACATTCATGAAGTGACATATTCAAAATCGTGCACAATGAAAATAAATCTAACAATTAAGGATTGACAGGAATTAATAATAACACATACTTGACTGACTCGGTTCCAATATGTTTAACGTAAAACTCTTAACCGGAAAAATCACAAGTACGTTAGCTGTGCAATTTCGAACGAGATGCTCGGTGTATGTAGCAATCTATACATTCTAATATTGTATATAATAAACTAGAATATTCAGATACATATAAATATATTATTGTTGTTGAGCTGATTACTTTTCTGGCTAACATTTCAGAATTTCAAATTATGTAATGTTCCTTCATGCAGTTTCAGCCACGGAGGCATTGTTTCATATAGATGATAATTCTAATCAGCTAGATGCTGTTTGCGCGAGCAAATCAAGCTATAATATGCACTAGGATTTCGGAAATTGTGAAGCGTCGTTTATGTACCGGTTTTGAGTTTATTCAATGAAACCTGGGAAAGTACGCTATCGCGTTGGATAATAATCCCTAACATATGCAAGGAAATTTGAGTGCAATCGGTTAGAGCAGAATTTGGGTAATGTTTCACTTCTGACACAGAGGCTTCGTCAGGCCAAGGGTGATAGTCAGGACAGGGAACATGATTAGGTAGTAGTCAACCCCCCACAACTGTTTTGACCTTACCGCTAAACAGTCTACGCCTAAGCTGTATCACGTCTCGTGGGAATGACCAGGATCAATGGTCGATTTTCCTACTAGTGTGTATCCACATCAATCTAATACAAGTGAACACGGTCAAGGTCGGTTGACACAGCGGCCCACGTGCGTAAAAGTACATCACTAACGGGGCTCGGGTTAATCTGTTTTTAAAGAAAAACAAAAATATAATTAAGTAGTAGGCATAAGGTGAATAACGCCTATTTACTTTCGCATCAATGCCGAGCACCAGATTGTGGAGATTTCTGCCACCTTCGTCCACCTTATTGACCGCCAATCAACCTGCCTTGGCAATTTCGACCGACTCCGCAGATAGGCGTTCGCTATACGGTTTAATACCGCGTCTCAATATTGCCACATTGTATCAAAACTGCTCCAATCGATTGCACTCAAATTTCTTTGCATTATGAATACACGATCGGTCCCAAACATATTCTAATCGATTGCTGAATCCCTAACAATATTTCATGATATTCTGTTTTACATTTTTGTGAGTCATGCGAAACATATCTTTATTTAAACCGCATATTATCTATGAACGAATGAATGAATGAAGTTTTCATAGAGATGATAATTCGTTGAGATCATTGGGCTACTTGATAATTTGTTCCCATGGGTTGCTCGGGATCATAGTCAATATCGCATGAAATGCTTATATCTCGATTTCCGATGGTTTAAATGTAAGAAGTTTCGGGTTAGAAGTGAACTGTTTGTTATTCGAAATTTTGATACCGGCATTGAGTAGGTAGTCTTGATCTTACCCGGTAATCGTTCTGATTAGACACATGATCCACTTATTTCAATAAATAATTGAATTGTTCACATCCCCCGAAATTACATTCCACTACCGGTTTTTGGCTGTTTGCCGTCATCAGGTGGAGACAGTGAGATTACGCTCAATGAGCCTTTAAACAGTGGATAAATGGTAAACAAGGTTATACTTGAATGCCACTGTTGCTTAGGGTTCGTACAACGAACCACGATGTTCAAACACAGCATCACAAAGTGATTGATAGTCAAACACTCAAGGTGCTTATGGATGACCAAAGTAATGTGTTGCTCACATCCCCCGAAATTACACTCCACTACCGCTTTCTGGCTGTTTGCCGTCATCAGGTGGAGACAGTAAGATAAGGTGCAGTGAGTCTTGATGGATAAAATTCGTGAAACAATGTTATAAACTTAAAATTCGTCTAAGTCTCATGAGCGCTTGATCGTTAAAAAATTGTTTTTTAATGAACAACGTGGTTCTTCTTACGCACCCTAATTACCAACGACATTCAAGTAGAAATTTCGTCTTTATTAAGCTATTTGCCATTCGAATCGAACAAGGAAATACTACATGGTGTGTTATCAAACGAATGGACGAATTTCGATCGCTCTTAGAAACGGTATCGGTGAATTTCGTTTGACTGGCCCATTTTTAGTTGAAAACTCGGAACCCGCAATGCAAATTGAGGCTACCAACACGGAATGTGTTCAATCAAAATTATGCCCAAACTCGTATTAAAGCCTTGGGCAACATTGTGATGAATTTATTGGAGGACGAATTTTATTTGTCACTGTAAGTTTCAGTTCTGTTTCGCGGAAATCATTTTCAGCGACGTTGTACGGGAATTTTTTGGTGTCGATCAATTCGCCATGCAATACAAATTAAATATTGCGGTAATGCTATTTCACATTTTTGAAATATTACAATTCTTACTTATACAGGAGCAACATTTTAACCTCGGTCAGAGTGAAAACAAATTGTAAGTGCTAGTTTGAATCGGGTAAATGACACTTTCAGGGCGAAGATCGAAGATTTTGAAATGACGAAAAAGATTGGCGAAGGTAGTTTTGGATCGGTTAGTTCTCACATGGCAAAATTTGTTAAAACGGTGAATAGAACGTGAGACAATGATAATAAAAATAGGATTCATTCGTCCGGGTTATGCGCTTGGAGAGGCCTAGATTTGATAAAGAGAAATTTAAGCGTTGTGTATAGTTCCGTTGGTGTTTGAATCTCTCTCAGTCCTCTCCGTGCCGGGTGGAACATGAGGCGAAGACAACTTCACGTCAGTGGTTCCGGTCTCTCGCTGGTTCCGTTGCCGTCTGCACCGTAAATCCTTGTGCATGTAGTTCGCGTTCCAACGTTCTGCGCCAAGTTTCCTTGGGCTGTCCCCTTTTTCGTTTACCTTGCGCCAGTGAATGGCTACCTTCGTATGCGAACTGGGATCCATTCTTCAGACATGACCGAACCACGGATCTGTTGTCATCGTTTCCGTAGCAATGTAGGTTTTACGGGATAGGGTTGCTAGCCCTAAGCCCAACCCTCCTCCTTTCTCAGACGGGTTTGGGACCGTCTTTGGCGGAGTTTTGGTGTTTGAATACCTACCGATAATTTCGGCTTAATCACTACATCGGCGTGCACATTGGTTTTCGTTTGTAGAAATACAGAAATTGGTATTAAGAACAAATTAATAATGATAAATGGATCTCTCGACGTTAATTTATGAAGCTGTTGTCGTAAGGTGAGTAAGATGTCTGTGCTTTGTCCCCCGCCGCTGATGAATATTTGAAAAATCTGCTCAACCGTAATTTCTCACCATACGCAGAAGTAGAATGGATGCCGAAAGTAGTGTAGAAACGATTGCGTTAACTTGGAACACTAACCTGTTTGCGAAGTCGTATTAATTGAACCTATGATGTCGAGTAGATGTCGTCCAGGTGGTGTTTTCTGGCATAACTTCTATTCTACGGTCTATCGAAACCTCAGGGAAATCCGATCCAAATTGGACCAAGTTAACCCCCATTTACGGTCCAGTTGTTTATTGCTTTTTGATTCGCAACATGTGGAAAACTTATCATCATTACCGGAAACCCACAACGCAAGAGAACATTTATGGATTAAACTTTATTACGCCGATGACGCAGCGTGAAACAAGCACCGGTCTGTGATACTCGAATCTCGTAATTCATTAGGCAAGCACGGTTAGACTAAACCTGCACATAGTGTAATAGCTTGCAATATGCTCCAATTAGCCCTGTTTTCCGGACAATTGTCATTTTCACAGTGCGGATACCATACGTTCGTTGGTCATTTTTTGTGTTTCCAATTGTTGTCGTCAGACCGCTACGTCTTTTCGGCTTTCGCTTTGTGTCGGAGAGTCGTATCCGGAGAGCTCTTCTAGCCCCCAACATGATCAGCCATACCACTTCATACAAATTAAACCAAATATAGGCATCGGTCTAACGTATCTAAGAAGTTTGCTAAAAACTCATAAACTTAGATGGAAAACCAGTAGTGCAGCGTGTAAAACGCTTCGAAGTTACGCTGTAATTGCAAATGTACTGCGGTGTTCACCTCCCTGAGTTTACCAGGGATGTGAGAACAACAGTTTCTTGGTCATTTTAAGCGTCATTCAGTGATTATGCATGTGAACAACTTGGCTATTCGTACGACCCCAATTTAACGGTGGTACTTATTGCAAGTTTCTCACCCGAATTTGAATAGTTGCCAGTAATACAATTTTTAGGGCAGTGGTGGCATATCGTTTTGATAAAAATGTGCTTACAACCACTTACCCAACAGATTCAGATGCTAAGTTAGTGCTCAATAACAGAAAACACTGGAGTACGGCTTGGTTATTATGAAACCACCAATGAGCACTGGCGCAGTGGACCTCACTGACTTGAAAGGCAAATAAACAACGATAACTCACATTTCAAACTGGCAAATGTCGTGCATGAATTTCTTCTTAGTAGCATCGTACTCGCACGTATTAACCAGCGTTTGATTGCGGTTGTTGTTGTTGTTGGCTTCTTTCGGTCGATGTCGGCCATGGATTTACATCACAATAGCATGAATTTTCATGTTTTTTCGAATGAGTAAACTGTCCGATTCGGGAGGAACAATCTCTTCTACAGCGCTTGAAATGATGAGCAGAACTCGGTCGTAGGGCGTAAGTCGCACGCCGGAGGCGTGATCTGCGTTCATCAGCCAGGAGCTGTATCTGCTCCTCCCCGGCTTGCAGACTACGCTTTACACAATTCCTCCAATGTGAGCGGTCGAGAACAATTTCTTCCCAGCTCGCAGGGTCAATGACAAGAGCTTTCATATCTCTTTTGCAAACGTCTTTGTACCGCAATTGCGGTCCGGTGTACTTCCTGATTAGGTTACACAAATAATCTATTTTAAATTACATCCTCTCGTAAAACCGTTCACCGTTTCATCTAACCTTAGGTCTACTTGGCCAGATCCAAGACCACCAATCAAGTGTTCGCCATTAAAATTCTGCGCAAAGAATTGATCAAGCGTCACTGTGAGGTGGAGAACGTGATGTGCGAGCGAGACGTGTTTGTCAAAAGCCTCGATCACCCATTCTTGTGCAAACTACGCTTCAGCTTTCAAACTGCCACCAAGCTGTATTTCGTTATGAATTATGTCAACGGTGGTGAGGTTAGTTTATGATCAAATTATATTCCATTACATCAAAAGTATCGATGTATTGATAATGCAAATATTAAATAGTATTACCAGTCTTACTCAATGCAAATAACGCTTACCATTCAGCTACATCATCATGCAATGGGCGTTTTTGTAGAAAATGTGCTCTCCTCGATAATGTATAATCATAGTGTGGAAGTGTGTGCGAAGTGAGTTAGCAATGAGTACTGGTCACGAGCTTTTGAATGATATACAGAATTCGGTTTACTGACACTTAGTCGTCAGACGCTTAATCCCCAGTCATTTAATCACCAAGTCACTTCATCCTCGGTCAATTAATCTTCAGTCTCTTAATCCCCAGTTTGATAACTTCTGAAGAATGCAGAATACGTTCAAATGAATTTATTTAGCAGAAAAGATATGCCGACGTTGGTAGGCATCTAATCATGAAGCGCCAATCATCGTCTGTTTCATAATCGCTCTACACTTGTGTGTGTGACAAACTTACTACATCTCCAATTTATATTGCCATTATTTGATTACTTCTCGAACCAAAACTCGTTGCTAATTGTACCATATTCAAGAGTCATTGCACACATTTAAATAACTTCTTATCCTAAATCTTATCTTAAATAACTTCCCTGGGGATTAAGCGACTGAAGATTAATTGTCTGGCGGTTAATTGACCGGTCACCACAGAACTAAACCCTCTTTCGCAAAACAAGAGCATCAAGCGCCGAAAAGATTGACTAAGACAACAGAGAACTCCTAATACTTCGGGTTTAAGAAGGAGTGCATTAGAACCGTTCAAGTAACAACCTCTTAAGAAGTATGAAAAGACGGGCAACGTCAGCCACAATTGAACGATATACAATTCGTCTGTCAAATGAACCCTGCGTGGCGAGGGCTGAAAGCGTACCGGTTGGCGCCAAAATTATTAGAAAAACCAGATCGAAGGTATAGACACGTTTAATCAAATTAATGTGGTTACTTGTGCTGCCTATATAAGATAGGCGTGTGCCTTGTTATTTGTCTTGTGCGCAATAAACGCCTTTGACTAATCGGCTTTCTCTTGTATTGTGGAATTCGTGAGTGATCGCGATTAGAGTTAGACAGGTTGACCTCAGTGCCGAATCGATGACTCAATCGGTGCTGGACGGGAATGGGATGATAAGTGGAGGATAAGATGGGCGCCAGCTGCCAATCGTTAACCTGAAATGACCTGACGCGATCATTTCCGGCTTATACCGCCAACTACAATTGGTATTGACCCGGCGAGTTAGGAAGAACTTGCTCTTGACTGCTCACATTGGAGGCATTGTGTAATGCGTCGTATGCAAGCTGGGGAGGAGCAGATACAGCTCTTGGCTGCTGAACGCAGATCACGCTGCGGGCGTGCAACTGATGCAATACAACCGAGTTCTGACTATCGTTGCCAGCGCTGCAGGAGAGATTTTTCCTCCCGAATCGGACTGTTTAGTCATTTAAAAAGCTGTAGAACATAAAAATTCATGCGATTGTCATGTACAACCACCGAAGGAGGCCAACAACAACATCAATAGGAGGTGGATCGGATGATATATAAAGATATATATTTGGGAGGCTAAAATTTGACGCACAGCTAAGCTGACCAATTGGCAAATGGGATGAGAATATGAGGAAATATTGGTATTTGTTCACTTCGCACAACCATGTTCATTAATTGAGCATGCCAATAAAGTATCTCATTGAACGCTGACTTCAAACAGTAACGCGTTTTTAGTGATTTAATGTCCCGGGACGGATAATGGTCGTGGTCTAATAGATCTCATCGTTCGTAAGTTGAAATAATGAAACCGTCTAATGGGCTTGCGGTACATAGAAGTTTACAAAAGAGATACAATCTCTTGACATTGACCTTACGAGTTGGGAAGAACTGACCCTTGAGCGCTCATCTTTGGGCACTGTGGAAAGCGTCCTCTGCAAGCAAGGGAATAACGCATACTGTTCTCGGGTGCTCAAATTCGATCACGCCACCAATCTGTCGAGCACTAACTATAGTTGTGAGCGCCGTGGGAGAGATCGTTCTTCTTGAATCAGATTTGTTCGTCGTCTGAAACGCTTGCGATGAACTTCCATATTCGATATCAACCAAGCGTACTCAACAAAGCCAAAGTAAACGACTGTAATTTTTTAACTTGATGTGTTCAAACAACGAGGGAAACGTTCGTAATATGAGTCGTGAGAAATTTAACTAATAGAGCGGTTTTGTTTTAGATACTTGTTTTATTTTGGAATGCATTTTTTGTAGCTCTACACACATATCCAGCGGGAACGAGGATTTTGCGAAAGCCGGGCGCGTTTCTATGCTGCCGAAATTGGATGCGCCTTGGGGTATCTGCACGGACAAAATATAATCTATCGGTGAGTTATAATTTAATTGGTGGATTGGTCCGAATCAATTAACGGATGAATTCTTGATACTCCGTTTACTCTAACTCTCACAAGGTGATGAATGTTTTAATCTAAGATTGATACCTACTACGTGCACAAAACTTGAACTTTGACAACTCGGTTATAAAATCATATCGCATGAACACTCGCATACACATGTGAATATGGCGAATCGCACGGGTTTAAATATATCCGAATTTGCACAAACAAGTTGTGCCAATCATAGTTAACAGGGGATTCAAAGGTCAAGGTTAAAGTGGACAATAGGACGGGACCAGGCGTTAGGCAATAATTCAAGGTATAGTTTCATCAATAACTTAACAGAAACTCAACAGTGGCCACGTTGCTTACTCAAAAGGACAGTTTCTTTTGAACAAATGCAAGTCTTGTTGCAGCAATAGCAAACACAATTCGAACAATTTCAGCAGAAGCTAATTGAATTGCTGACGCAAAAGCTGACCAATCAGTCTACCACATCGAGTGTCGCAGTCAAGACAACATCGCTTCTCGATTCAATTGAATTTTCAATATGACCCAAAAGCTGATGCACATTTTGAATCATGGTTCAGGAAGTACGGAGATACTTTTCGGGTGGATTTAGCTGAAACGGATGATGCTGGGCCTTGCAGAACATGAACGATATTCGAATTTCATCCTGCCGAAGATCCCTCGTGATTACATCTTTGATGGATCCGTAAAATACCTCAGTCAGATTTTTGGAGAACAATCGTCTTTGTTCAATATTGGATATCAGTGCTTCAAATTGGTTGAGAGCGAGGCTGATGGTTTCCTCACTTATGTTGGCATGGTTAATTGTGAATGTGAAAGATTCAAGCTTCGCACATCGCACAGATATCGAAGACCGAGTTCTAAACCACCTTCTGCATGCTGAAAATGTGGTAAATGGTATTCTGCCCATCTATGCCCATGTATGTCATAGGTTCCACAAACACGGTCACAAATTAAACTGCTGTCTTTCTTTAAAACAACGGAAAACAGGTGAAAACTCTCGTGACAGATTCTGTCCACCCAAACACAGCACCGTTGAATCCCATTTTGTTTTTGGAACTTTCAAAGTCGATTTTACTTCCGTCGGGTGTTCGTCACCTTTTTCGTCAACCACATTACAATCCTGTTGCAGCTGGATACTGCCACAGTTATAACAATTATTTCCAGAAAGACATGGAACTCGCGAGGCAAGCCGACGCTGACCCCATCAACACACGCGGCGCTGAATGCATCCCGATCTCCAATGAAGCTAATTGACGAGCTCGCGTGTGATGTATTGCTGAACTATAACTCCTTCAATGAACTCTGATATCTGGCAGAGCGTTCGATTCTTAACCTGCTGGGTCTAGATTGGATTGATGAGCTGAAACTATTCCATGTTCCGTTAAAAACGGTGTGCAATACTGTGACCTCTCGTACTCACGAAGCTCCTGACCGAAAACGATAGAAATCTCCCGACATAGAAGGACTGTGGCAGGAACATGCGGCAATATTCCGTGACGAATTACGGTGCTGCAAGAAGACGAAATCCTTTCTGCATCTGAAAGCTGATTCCAAACCAGTTTATCCTTCCAAGCGGCTGGTGCCATACGCCTCATTGTCAATTGTGGAAGCAAAACTTGAACGGCTACAGCGAGCTGGCTTGCTGAATCCCGTTAACTGCTCCTTTTAAGCCGCTCCGATTATGGTTATGAAGAAACTCAATGGCTCTGTGAGGATATGTGCCAATTTCTCCACCGGAATCAATGCTGCACTGGATTCCTATCAATACTCATTTGTCACTACTGGAGGACCATTTTAACATACATGCATACCTGCAAGCTCCAATTGCCGAAGAGTGTCAGGAACTGATGAACATGAACACACATAAAGGCCTTATCGACTACACACGCCTGCCATTTTGGCTTCAAATTTCTCCCATCATCTTTCAACAAATATTAGACAGAATGCTGACTGATATCCTAGATGCAGCTGCTTACCTGGATGACATTGTCATTACTGGCCCAGACAAGACGAAGCTGAGTGCAAACTTGGAACGGGTGCTTACCTGTATCAGCGAATATGGCTTCAGGATTCGCGCAGACAAATGAACGTTCTTCATGGATTTAATCAAGTATCTGGGCCTCATCATCGACAAGACCGATCGTCTACCAGATCCAAACACCATCGCGGCTGATGCCACCGACCTCAGACATTTCCACGCATTCGAAGTCGTCAATTCAATGCTTAAGTCAGACATGCTACTGACCCACTACAATTTAAGTCTGGACATCCAAATCGTCAGTGCTGCGCTCAGCCATGGAATTGGAGCAGTCATAACGCACGTCTTCCCGGATGGATCTCAAAAAGAAGGAGCCCATGGTGCTCATTCACTCACTCCCGTAGAACGTAACTACGGCCAAATCGGAAAGGAAGCCCTAGCCATAATCTTTGCTGTCAAGACGTTTCACAAGATGCTGTTCGGTCAATATTTTACATTGATGACGGATCACAAGCCGATTCTTACAATATTCGGCTCGAATAAGGGATTTCTAGTACATACCGCCAATCATCTATAACGTTCGGCCACAATGCTCCTGAACTAAGACTTCGAGTTACAATATACTTGTACCACGAGTATCATACAAGCGGACTGCCTCGGAACTTCTGAACAGATTCCAGTTGTATTATCGTGCAATACTCAATTGACAAACACCCGGATGTGTTTCTCCATCAGAAGCATTTTTGGTCATCGAAACCTTACCCCACGGGATCTTATCCGACTACAAGTTAGGGAACTCAGGGAGCACAGTTCGAAATCCAATATGGCGTTAAAATAAATATTCAAACCTGGTGATGCTGTTCTTGTTCGAGATTATCACAAGCTTAAGCCATCCCGGACCTTCGAAACCATCAAATGAATATGAGGTGAGGTGGTGTTTGAGGTGGCTTTTGGAACAAAAACATGGATTCGCCAAGCAAATCAACTTCGCCACACTATGTTTACACAACCTGGATCAACAAAAGACGAAGTTCCGCTCGATGCTATGATTGACACTTTCGGATTGCCTCCAGTTGTACCCGGAGAAATCAAGCGGAAGAAGGCAAGATGTCAACCATTAAAATTGCTGCCCCGTTGGAGGACGGAGCGACCAATCGTCTGCATGTTGATCCTAGCAGATATACCTACGACAACTCATCCCAAAGGGGGAGTGTTACAGCTGACGATCAATAAGCGAAACTAAAGTCAAAATCGAAGCAGAGAGCTTTGTGGTGCTCTTAGCCAATCAGAATTCGCCACGATGATCTATTAGTCAACCAAAATCGTACATGAGATATTTTAACCAAACAGGTTCCAGCTCTATATTACCTATTCTTGTTTAATCTTGATCATTCTGGAATAAACGTTCGTTTTCTGACCTGTGTTCTCATCTGGCTGATCGAGACTAGCGGAGAAAAGAATGGGATCAGGCGACAGGCAATAATTCAAAGCATAGTTTCATCAACAACTTAAAAGTGCCTGTCCCAACTGCCACTTCGATCAGAGTTTTCAAATAATTTTGTTCCACTCGATACGTTTGAAGCCCTCGCTATTTTGACAGACAAATTGTATATCTTTCGATTGTAGCTGACGTTGCCCATCTTCTGATACCTTTCAAGATATTGTTGCTTGAACCGTTCTAATTCAATCATTCTGAAACCCGAACTATTACGAGTTTGCTATTGTCTTAGTCGATATTTTCGGTGGTTCATGCTCTGGTGTTGTGTCGGAGTTTGGTGTTCTGTATATCATCTGAAAGCTCATGATTACCTTCGCTAATGCACTTCGCACCTCCACAATATGGCTTGCTCCAACTGCGTAGAGATGCAACATTTATTTTCCATTTGTTTTCACGATCAGTTTGCTGTTACCCAAGACATGGGAGTTGAAACGGGATTTCGATAAGAGTTGCTTCAAAAGTGCGCCAATCATGCTCAATGTGTGCAGAGTTGTTAGGTGCAATTTTGGCGGAAAGTATGTGGATTTCGTGCTGCATCATTGGCGAACAAGAGGTCATTGATCAGAATAACCCCGGTGTGTGTTCGAAAACGGTCCAGAGTGGAAGTTTGCTATCACAGTGCGTGCTTAGGGAACGTTCTTAATCAACCGAGTAAAAGTGCCGACCGAGATGAATGTAAGACAGCATCATTATTTGAAGCCTGAGTGAATTTCAAATGCGTCTAACGTGCAATCGTTGAAGTGGACTGAACCCTTCGTGTTAGAATGGGAAAACAACATTTGTGAACGGTCTTTGATGGTGACCTATATGTTTGAGCTTTTTGAAAAGCATTTCTTGCTAAGGTAACTGAAATAAACAAATTTTAATGGTATAAGATGTTCCCTATACTACTCTTGAAACTGTCTCTGAGATAAAACCAGATCCATGGTCGTTTTTTCTCGCCTAAACCATACCGACATTCCAAGTAAACTATGTCAGCTAATTCCTGTAGTTTAAGTTACAAACAATTTTCTGATGGTGAGAAGTTTTATTTCAAAACTTGTGAGGATTTATATGCGTCGCATCCATTTTTGTTTGAGGCTTCTCAAGGTAAGTTGGCGTCACTGAATCTATAGGATACAGTTTTGTTAGAGGCTACAAAGTTAACTATCGATTCACCAAACGCTTTTATCTCGTAATACCGCGGTGGTATAGTGGTTAGCTCGTGCGCCTTTCAAGCAATTTGTCTCGGGTTAAAATTTAATCTTTGTGTGGATTCGTAGAAAATGATCTAGAACCTATATCTCCATCATACTTGATGACTAACAACGGCTTAGCAGGGGAAAGTTGAATTCCAGTTTACATTCTAACAGGACAAAAGCTGCGTTCTCAAGCATAATCCAAAGATCGATTTCTGAATCACAAAGAACATTTTGTTAATGATAATGTACATTTTGAAACCTCGAAGTGTTTACATAATCGGATTTATGTTTCAGTGACCTCAAACCAGAAAATGTTTTATTGGACTGCCAGGTAAGTTTTCGATTTAAAACCAGACCCAGAATTGATTTTTTAATGGATAACTGACATACCCCAAAGACTTCTTTCTGGTATACTGCAAACACAAGGTCAACGTATTGAAGGTAAAAACAAGAATATTTTCTAACTGACCGAAATTGTGCTATATTCTGGTTTTGTAACAATATCGAGCGATGTATTCAACATTAATTCCGTATTACTCGGATATTAAATTGATCTTCGAATGATTATATCCTTTGTGATGTGTTGCTCACATCCCACGCACTTACTCACCACTACCGGTTTTTGGCTGTTTACTGTCATCAGGTGGAGACAGTAAGATTAGGTTCAGTGAGCCTTGAAACAGTGGATAAGTGGTAAATAAAGTTATACTTGTACGCCACTGTTACATAGGATTCGTACAATGAACCACGATGTTCAAACACAGAATCAAAAAGTGATTCTTGGTCAAGCACTCAATGCGCTTATGGATGACCAAAGTAATGTGTTGTTCACATCCCCCGCACTTACACTCCACTCCCGGTTTCTAGCTGTTTGCCGTCATCAGGTGGAGACAGTAAACTTAGGTTCAGTGAGCTTTGAAACAGTGGATAAGTGGTAAACAAAGTTATAATTGAATGCGGGGAAGGTGAGCAACACTTTACATTAGTCAGTCACAGGCGCTTCGAGCACTTGCCAAAGAATCACTGTGATTCCTTGTTTAAACATCGTGGTTCGTTGTAACAACCCTATTCAACAGTGGTATTGAAGGATAATATTCTTTGTTTTTCTATTTTTAATCACTTAAATGGGCTAAATAAGCTGCCCCACTTTCCCAAGTGATGTATTACTTTGGGAGTGAATTTTTGAAAAATCAAGACTCTCCCTAGTTTGTTGCAACATATTGTAGTGATAGAACCTATTTTATATTTTCTGTTGAAAATAAAGTACAACTTTAGACGTTCAACCAGCCTTGAATTTTAAGATTTCCGCGAAAGTTTTAGTATTTTCGATTTCTTTGACAGAAATCGACCGTGAATGTTGTTGCTGCTTACGTTATTTTAAATCGCATTCTTCTCTATAGACACTGAGACACGGCAATAGCAGTCTCTTCCCTACAGCTTACAGTGACCAGCAGTATCCCATTAACTAGTACGCTCTTACTGATTCAATTGACCTTATAATTCAAGCAGGTTGACAAAAGTAATAGAACCACAATATCTGAAAAGTCTATGTGCCTATAACGATCCATTGTCGGTCTATAGTATTTCATTGCTCACAATATTCCAGTTAGCAAACAAGCAGGTATAAATCGAAAAATTGTACGATAATAGCGCAAGACTTTAAACACCGGGTAAAGAGTAACATGAAAAAATGATTGAATGGAAACTGAACGTGTTATTTCACCCGCTATTGCCGGATATGTAGTAATATGTTTTGAGCGCTGAGATTTCAACCGCAGTGAATACCGTAGAATAAATTCTTCAGTTTATCATAAAATCACTTCGTTTACGGCGCCACCTAAACTCACGATAGAGCATCACCTCTAACACGCACGATACAAAAGTGTTATCAAATGTTTTTCATTTTACGCATCTTCTTTCGAGGGTCACATAGTGTTGACGGACTTTGGATTATGCAAACAGGTCGCGGGAAAGGAGGAGCGAATTCAAGCAGCGTGTGGTACACCAGAGGTGAGTGTTTCATTACCGGCGGCTTCCATACCAACCGTGGCAAATTGCTCGTAAGAGATTGAACAGATTTTGTTGTGGAACGTGGGTCTAGTAATTTCTTCGTATTGCTCTAAAATCACCCAGTTTGGTACCGCTTGTTCTGACGGCTCCAATTCAATGCAGTGTGCCAACTTGACCGAAATTTCCACACTTCAATTCAATTCAATTTTAATGGTCTAAAAAGCATATAGCTTGACAATAACCACAGAATAATATGGGAGTTACGAATAACATGGGTAGAAAAACGGAATTTGTTTGCTTACTGAGCAGTTCAGGAATCAAGTAAAAATCCATTGGACAGAAACCGGTTTCAAAGTTCAAAGCTTTTATGGTGTAAAATATGTAGGTTCAAAGTTTGGATTGGTCAACATGAAATTGTCCAAATTCGATTTGAATATATCCAAGTTGGGTGAATGTGCAACATTACAAGGTAGGCAGTTCCAGGTAAAGCATACACGTACAGAATAAAAGTACCTTCGACAGTTTAGTCTCGAGTCGGGAATATGTACTGTATAGTCGTGACTCCGGCTGGTTCTGGGTGGTAGTCGCGTGAATAGTTGATTTAGGGGATGGTTGGGGGTATGCAGTATATTGAACATAAGTATCAAATTACCTCTAAGACGGCGGTAGCGAAAGTCGAATAGATTGAGACTTGCAATACGATCTTCGTATTGTTTGTGCTTCAAACCGCGTACGAGCGACATGTCAACAGATAATTGAAGTAGTTTAGTTCTGCTTGAATCTAACTGCTATAAAGATTCATAATTTAAATTCTTGCCATACGGATACTTTCTACGTTAGGATAGGATTTTTCGTAAAGCAGTTAACACCTCTAACAAGTTACAGGCCACTATGTTCATGAGACTGATTCGAAAAGGCTTGAGTTAATGTGATTTAACTCGATTGTGATGCATGAAAAATATCCATAATCAGCAATGCGGTGATGATTTCTCTCCGAACAGAACATAATTCGCAAAGTGATTGTTTGACACTTGAAACGCAGTTTTAACCAACGAGTTAACAATACATGAAGACATAGAAAACTTTCATGGCTAATCAACGTTTGAAAATGTTGGGCTCTTCTCCACAAAGTAGGCGAAAATCACTGATGTTTGGGCTCCGTGAATTCTGCTAATATCCATGTACAATAACAATTTGGATTCACAGATCCACAAGAACAAGTATTGCTTGAATATTTCCAGGGAGGACTAAAATACGGAGCAGTTAGCCGACAGTACCCAACAAAAAACACAAGTCCACAAACAACCGATCTATCTACGGTAAAACGAGGAAAGTAAACGGAAATGGTGTGTATTATCCAAAGGTATTTACACACATAAAAAGTACGGAGCTCTCTATATATATAATTACAACAATCTCTCAAATGAAAGACGAGTTAGCACCAGAAAAATGTCATTGAATTCATCTCGACTCCAATGTATAATTGATCTTGGATGAAACTTATCCTCCTTCCAGTTTCTTTCATTAGAACAGAATTTTAGCGAGATGCTTCTGTTAACATTCTTGTGACTCCAACTTTAATCTTAATTAAGTGGACATCTCGAAATGTAACGTATTGATTTTTAATTAAAATCAAATACAAGCATCAGTTTCGGTTATAATGTATACATATTTTATAAGTGCAATTGTGGAAAATTTCAAATTGATACTTATTTATACGTACGTTTTCAATATTGAATATTAAAATGCATTCGGTAAATGAGTTGTGAATTTTGGTATCACGTTTTATCCACAGCTTAAAAATTGAGTTAAATGTCAATGCTTTGCTGATCTTCTGGTTATCCAGTTACATTCCTCTCTGAAATTTATTTAGGAACGGTCATTAATCCCTTAGACGACTTGGCATACGGTTTGTGAACTAAAAATACCTCGTTAATATGTTATGTATAACTTCGTGCAGACTTCAGTCGATTGGAATATATTTGGGACCGATCGTGTATTCATAATGCATGTGGGCCGCTGTGTCAACTGACCTTGACCATGCTCACTTGTATTAGATTGATGTGGATACACACTAGGAGGCAAATCGACCACTGATCCTGGTCATTCCCACGAGACGTGACACAGCGTAGGCGTAGGCTGTTTAGCGGTAAGGTCAAATCAGTAGAGGGGGTTGACTACTACATAATCGTGTTCCCTGGTCTGACGAAGCTTGTGTCAGAAGTGAAAATCACTCACGCACTCAGTCCTCTCCGTGCCGGGTGGCACATGAGGCGAAGACAACCCCACGCCAGTAGTTCCGGCCTGCCGCTGCTTCCGTTGCCGTCTGCACCGTGAATCCTTGTGAAGTGAAACGTTTACCCAAAAACTGCTCTAACCGATTGCACTCAAATTTCTTTGCATTCGTGCAGAAATTTTTCGTTTTACTTGAAATGTGTCAGCTGATTAAAATTGGCCCATAAATGAACTTGTGAATATGGTCAACCGAATCTTTAATTTCCTTCAAATTATTTCAGTACCTTGCACCTGAAATCATACGAGGCGAACCCTACGATTTCACCGTGGACTGGTGGTGCCTGGGTGCCGTTTTGTACGAAATGCTCTATGGATTACCACCATTCTATCACAGAGACCGTGAGAAAATGTATCGGGCTGTTTTAAACAAGCCTTTGTTATTGCAAGGTAATCTGAGTGCTTCCGCCAGGGATGTTTTGTCTTCGGTAAGCATCGATTGGTATTTTTTTCATGTTGATGTTGATGCTTTCAACAAAATGACAGAAATTAGTTGTCGGTTGCTTGGCACATCGTACGAATCAGGCTGATAACGTGATCATTTTCATAAATTAGTAGATACAGAATATAATTCCAGCCAAAAATTATACACTGCATGTTTCACGATAACATATCGTTTCAAAAACGGACAAAATATCCGCTGAGGTTGTAACACTTAAACATGGATGACCAAGTTACTCATTGATTCAATCCAAAGTGACTGAGTGAACGTAATAAGTGAACTTTCGCAATATTTGTCTCCTTTCTATCACACATCGTGGATATCTGCATGATGCTAAACATGCTTACCTCGTGTGCACTGACTGTGGTACCCGAGTAAGACTTTTCGTATTCTCCATGGCGCAAAATTTGTGGCTACGCCCGAGTACTACATATTGATACTACTAATCTTAGCTGCGATTCGCAACCCATGAGGTTGAGCTTCGGATCCGGAAGAAAGTTAGACATTACAAGTGACAAGCATATCGTTGCGCATCAGGCTGCATTGTATGCGAGTCGATAAACGTATGTTTTATTTAAAGGTGATGTATATGATTAAATCAGGTCAATCGCGTCTCCATACTAACATCAATTACGTTGTTACAGGCTTCTAGGACACCACCAATCAACCACATCATCCATTGTTTCACGCACATCGATTGAGTTCATCCATGATATCAACCTGTCCAACACTAATCGCGCGCACCAACGAATCTCATACCACAAGAGACAGGCAATTCGTCAAAGTGAGAGAGTTTAGAATACACGCCATCTTATATAGGCAAATCATTTAACAACACAACAATGACTTCAACCAGTCTGTCCCAATGGTCACTTCGATCTAATTTGCCAACTGGTTCAATTCAAGCCCTCATCAAGCTGGGATCGTTTGGGCGACCTTGACGGAATGCATACAGTCCAATATAGCGGCCGGCACTATCCATATTCTCAATTATATTGCTAAGTCTATAAATATTCCAGCGAATGGTTTGCCTCACGTTTATTCAACACTGTTAATTCGTTGTCGACTGGCATCGTTCCATGTAACTTAATTTGGAAACTCACATTGTTTGTCATCGCATATGACACAACTGTCAAATATCTTCCGTTCCGATACCGCTAGGGCCAGGGCTAAATTTGAGCAAGCTTTGAGGGCTAAGCGTGAACATTCCTGGAAAAGAACTTGATGGCTACAGAATAATAATTGAGATTTGCTAAATTTCTGTTATATACTTTCTCATCATACACGCAGCTAATGCCAAAGATCCACCATCAGCATGTATATTGAAGTGCATCAAAAGCTTTTCAAAGCGACCCTGGAATAATAAAAAATCATTTCATAAATTAACGAATTTCGAATTTCAGCTATTGCACAAATCAAGATTCGAACGACTTGGATACTTGAATGATTTTGAGGAAATAAAGTGCCATCCATTTTTTCACGCCATTGATTGGGATGCGCTCTCAACGCGTCGGATCAACGCGCCTTTTATTCCGCTGGTGTCCAGTCTGGAGGACACCCGACATGTGTCTGCGGAATTCACAAGACAACCTATTCCAGGTGAGCCATGCTTTCATTGGGTCATCGTCATTATTTTAAATGGTGGTTGCATTTAAATTATTACAAACTATATTGCGTTAAACAAGTTGTGCTTGTATACCAATGTTGGGTAAGGTTGGTACGATCAACCTGTTCAATCACATGAGCCCCCACTCATGTTGACTGGGTTTGAACCCATGATCATGAAAAAAGCTCATTTGCATGCAACTCCATCACACACAGACACCCCACGACGGGTTTAACATTCTTTCACTGTTTCAAGCGCATGCGGATCCTGGTCCTACTGTCCCTACCGGATGAGTGCAAACAGTAGGAAACCGGTCGTGGGGGGTGATGAAGATGCATGCAAATGAGCGTTTCGTTTTATAATTTAGCATTTCATTCTTTTTATTTTTTGTACGATTTAAACTTAATCTAATGTAATGTAAAATGCATTGAATCGAGAAATCAGACGTACTGAATGAATCAAAACTCAAGTATTAGAGTAGTGCCACAGGCAAGCGAAGCTTGTTGCCTTTCAGAAAGTAAAATTGGTTACACTAATTTGTACTATTTTAAGTCTTATATTTCCCAATGTTCTTAATTACTCATATGTGCTTTCAGGCGATTTTAAAATATGATTTACATCAAAAAACAAGGGTTTTTGGGGTATATGTTTGAAGCACACATTTTCATGTATCAAAAGTCTCATTACATAGAATCTCACAAAAATGTTAGAAATTATCCATTTGATAAGGATGATAGTTATGACAAATGACTCTCATGATGTACATATTCACAACTTTATACGGAGACATTTTAGTTGTGTGCTTCCGTCCTGCTTTTCGAACGTCACATACTACTTATTAACACCAATCTGGCTTCAATCAAAAATTAACCATCGTGCTGTTATTGGAATGTTGAAAAATATTCCAAACAGTTACCGGTGCTGCATTGCACCGCTTGTGGGACTTAGTTTACTCCTCACATGGAAGCTAAATTTCAATTTGCAAATGAGGATTTTTCCTCGAATTCGCAAACAATAATATGTTATTACTTGTGGATTTCAGAATCGGTGATATCTTCCGTGAAACGCTTGGGCATGGGCGAAACAGGGAAATCGATAAGCGAGACATTCAAAGGATTCACGTACATCGGATCGCAATGAATCACAATTCATTCAAAAAATTTAGGAAGACAAAAATTTGTTTCATATTCAATATTTCCTATCGTAAAAGGTTCTAAATTGATCAGGATTCGAAACTCCTGAAAGTAAGGCGAGAAATGATTCTATCCAGAGATGCGGCGTGAATCTCAATACGCATCTAAAATTTCTAGCTAGTTAACGATCTCAACCAAATGCACCATGACAACGGTACTATGTGAAACACTGACCTTTGTTTAACGCCTGGAACCGATTATATTTAGGAATTTTCAGATTTCAAGTCGGAAAACAGGGAGAATCTCAACCACATTCAAGAAACTCCGTTCGAAAATAATCCGCCAATAACCATGTTTTTTGAAGTGCCGTATCATGTCTGGTTGGCGCTCCGTCGTCGTTCGACCATGGATGTTTTAATCACCTCGCATGAATTTCAGGCCTTTGCAAACTTTTTTGATGCTAAACAGTCCGATTCGGGAGGCACAATCTCTCCCGCAGTCTTGCAACGATAGTCAGAACTCTGTTGTATTGCATCAGTTTGCACTCCGGGGCGTGATCTGCGTTAGCAACCGGGAGCTTATTTGCTCCTCCCCGGCTTGCAGTCGACGCTTTACACAATTGCCCTCCAAAGTGATCGGTCAAGAGCAAGTTTCTGCCCACTTTTCGGGGTCAATGTCAAGAGCTTTTATATCTCTTTTGCAACATCTTTGTACCGCAAGTGTGGTCTGCCCAATGGTTATATTCATAATTGCAACTAACCGTAGAGTAGATCTTTCGGAATACGACCATTTTCCATTCTATAGACATGACCAAACCACCGCAGGCGGCGCTGACGTAATAGGGTAAACATGCTCTGTAGACCAGCTTTTGAAAGCACTTCAGCGTTAGTCACTCTGTCCATCCACGATCTGTTCAAGATACGACGGATGCTTCGTAGATGGAAAGCATTCAGCTTCCGTTCGTGTCTTGCGTGGGTGGTCCAGGTTTCACTGCCGTATAGTAAAGCATTTAGTACGCACGCGCTGTATACCATCATCTTCGTCTTTACAGTCAGCTTGCGGTTACCCCAAACACGAGAGTTCAATCGGGACAAAATGACAGCTGCTCTGCCAATCCGCTTGTCAATCTCCGTGTCTAGCGAGAGGTTATCCGCAATGGTTGAACCAAGATATGTGAAATGATGTACTGGTTCAAGCTGACAGTTTCCAACAGTGATGATTGGTGTCGATACAGTTCCTTGACCAAGGACTTTCATCTTGCCCATTCTGATTGTTAGACAAAAGTCTTTGCATGCCGACGAAAAACACTCCATTAGCGACTGTAGGTTCTTTTGGGAGTGAGCAATAAAGGCTACATCGTCGGCAAACAACAGGTCACAGATTATTACATCCCGTGCTTTGGTTTGTGCTCTCAACCGGTTCAGGTTAAAAAGCTTACCATCACTTCGCGTGCGTATGTAAATGCCTTTCATTCTCGTCGTGAAAGCGTGATTCACAAGCAGAGCAATGAAAATGCCGAACAGCGAGGGAGTAAGAACAAACCCGTGTTTGACGCCTCGGTGAATTTCAAATGATTCTAAAGCGCAACCGTTAAAATGGACTGAGCCTTTCATGCCTGAGTGGAACGAAATAACGAGTTTGAGCAGCCTTCGGAAGCAGCCTATCAGATCAAGCATTTTGAAAAGAACCTCCCTGCTGACGTAGTCGAATGCTTTAGTTAAATCGATATAAACAGCGTATAATGCCATACGCTGTTTCCGACACTTTTCTTGAAGATGTCTCACAGAGAAGATCATGTCAACGGTTGATCTTCCCTTGCGGAAGCCACATTGAGATTCGGAGTAAATTCTATCAGCTAAAACTTGCAGCCAAATCTGTAAGACTTTAGAAAACAATTTGCCTAAAACATTCAGAAGGGCGATTCCTCTGTTATTGTTGCAGTCGCCACTGTCAACCTTATTCTTAAATAGCGTGGTGATCTTTGTGTCTCGCATCTCTTGTGGGACACCCCCCTCCTGCCAGCACTGAAGAAGCATATGGTGAAAAGGTTGTAATAAGGCAGCATGCTTATTCGGACGCTAAATCTCAAAAGCATCAACCGTAAAATTACATTAGTCAATGTTTGTGCGCGGACACTCTCTGTGACACCTGCTAAAAATGACGCTTTTTTAGTAACTCCTTACTATAGACGTGAAAACCTTGCTAATGAAAAATAATGCTTAGGTATTGGGTGAATTCAAAGCCATAATTTTGATGCAGATCACGAATCCAGTCCAAAATCTTTGGTGACGTTCGGAGTAAATCGAACATACGATAATGTATTGCAAGATTTAGCACTGTGTACACAGATTCAAGATTCAAGAATTTATGGTCACAAAAAGCACAGCTTCACAATTACCATATCATAGTAAATATGCGTTCAATAAGAGGTATGAAAAAACAATTATACGATGTCACTGGAGTCCAGTAATATTCTTACCCTGAGTCAATACACAGGCATCGTCAAGTCGTTTTGTAACAAATAAGTGTTCAAGGTTCGAGTGAATGTTTGGATACAGGGAGAGGTGATAATTGCTTCGGGAAGGGCATTCCACAGGAATTAGTACGGGAATGGGGAATTTGTAGTGCTGCTGAGTGACGACGTGTAATTCCTGATTCACGGTATTTGAGTCACATTTTTTTAATTTTTCGAACAATTTTCCTTTGAAACATCCTAGTTCTAACCATTTGCATTAGTGATTTTTTCCATGTTAGGCTCAATAATATAAGATGCGTTTTGCTCACCAGATCAAATGCATTCGCAGTGTGCGACACTAAGTATTCACTGGTTTGTGCAAACTTGAAGCTTCATCATACTAGATTCCGACGCGATAAATCGAATTAAAAGTCAAAGATCGAAGATACCCTAACGTGGTTGGCTCATTTTACATTGATATTCCGCATGTTTTGCCTGAAATGTTCGCGCTTGAAGGTATCCTCGATTCTCAATTGTTTACCAACATGATGCATAAATAATTGTTTCACGAAATATCCAACCAATTCCTATACGGATCGAGCTGTCGTGAAACAATGTTAGGTTACCCAACTTGAAATAAATGTTTCAAATATTGTTTACATGTGTTGAAGATCATTCATATTCACGTTTCAGCGAAGCCATGACATTTTCATCTTCGGGTAACATTCACGAACAGCGTACTCCATGACTGGCTTGCTATAGGTGGTATTTATACGTTGGAGTACATGTTGTGTGAAACATCCGAAGATCTTGCTGAGCAATGCTAATGTTCTCCAGGACGTTATGCATAACAAAGAACACTGCCGTGAAGACTTCAAGTTAGTTCTAATCCACACTCTCTATCGTAACCCGTGAAAGTTACTGGAATGCCAGAGATTCTGTGAACTCTAATGATTTACCTATGCGTAAACTTCATCATTTCTGATTGTTGATTGTTAGGTAGTTTCGTAAATACCAGTTACGAAGTGCACTGATATATTTTTGTAGAATTTGGCAATCTGCTGCGGTGCGCACGCTATTCCGAAATTTGATGTCATAGGGAAAGAAAATGACATAACTGTTTACGATTTCAAGTATATCTTTCGCGTAAACCAGAATGAATTACGGCCAATGAGGAACGCAACTTGTAACATTTGGGATGGATAATACACCATGAACTATATCACTGATGTCTCGACCTTGAATCTTGATTGCTACTGTTATATAGGGTCCTTGCAAAGAACCTCGATGTTAGAATACAGTAACACCAAGCGATTCCCGGCCAAGCGCTCGAGGCGCATTTACAAGACAAATGTATTGTGGTGCTCACATCCCCATTCCATACACACCACTACCGGTGGGTAAAATCCATTGAATGTTTGCATAAATAATTGTTTCACGAAATACCCAACCAATTAATATACTTATCGAAATGTCGTGAAACAATGTTAGGTAACCCAACTTGAAATAAAAGTCTCAAATATTGTTTGAATGTGATGAATATCATTCGCTTCTAAACAAATATATATTACTGAGTAATCAAATTATAAAACGTTTTCCTAAACAGTTTAGGATAAAGAAAGTTCGAATTTACATGGGGTATTTTAAGCTTCGATGAATTGAAAATATTTTGGAATCACATAGAATAAACATTAAATGAATGAATTATTTCGTGCGTAATAATCACAAAGTACCTATGTTAGAAAGAAATTAGTTTATGTGACTCTTGGCTAACAATTGATTCTTAAGAATTTGCCAGAAATAGATGACCTGATGCTGCGGAGCAGCGAACGTGCCATGACTCGCTAGCACCACATTGATCGCACCCCACAGTTATAACACCTGGTAACTAATTCTCTGATAGATCTATATGCGTATACAGAAATGCGGCCCCTATCATTAAAAATGTTGTTTTTCTTGTTTTTCTGGAACGTATTGCTGCAAAACAAAAACAAATTAACACTGTAAATTCACATGATTCACCGGAAGTTTAGTTTATTACGAAACGGTATTTTCCAACTAGCAAAAATGAATCGTATACTCATTTTCGCATTCACCATTGCAGTTCGTAAGTTTTGCATTACTTAATCTCATATATTTGATATTAAATCTCAATATAATTTAAAATTTTCCAAGTAACCTAAATTTGTATTGAAGCTTGCTTTTCACTTAATTAATTTAACACAATTGCAGCTTTTGCTTTCGGAATAATGTAAGTTTTCTCAAGTAAAATTCTTAAATATGGAATAAATTTGCTCATTTGCATGCACTTCCATCACACACACGGGCCACGACCGGTTTCATTCTGTTCGCACTCATCAATTGACAATAGTAGGATCAGAAAAAACATTTTTTATTGCCTTGATAATTACAATCTATTTAGTGGTGCGTTTGTAAGCTGGGTATTCAATAACTGCTCAGGAGACGACCGGCTGCACGAAGTCAGCTCACCAACGTGATTTATCCGAAGAAGTGTTGGTGATTCTTTCTTGATGGAAATCTCATTTTATATTCTAATATAAATTTATTCAAATCTTCATCTCAAACTTATTTCAATTTAACACAGTTAATAGCGTTTGAACCACTACGGTTTTTGTGTAGCAAACATGACCAGTTCGACGAACGTGTCGCATTATATTTCACTTGAATAAGCTCTGCGGTTCATCTGATTTATGCAGTTCATTTTCGTTAATTCTTACAACCGCATTGATTGAATTTCCACATTACATGGTTCTACCATATATTAACCTATTTATTTTGAAAGCTGTTATTCTAAGCTGGATTATGATAATTTTTATCTTTTATTAATACAAACATTGCTATTAGTTACATAATCATTAAACTATAATTCTGGTTTCAACGAACCGTTTCTAGTTTCAATCACCAAATTGTATAGTGATTAATTAAAATTTTATAATATGTTGCCTGATAATAATGCAATCACAATTGAATATTTGATCCACAATCGAATTTTATTTTCATACAGAAAGCTCACCGGAACACATGTGTGAGTTTAGTAGACCGATGCGATTTTACCTTTGATTTTCGAACATATTCATCAACAATAATTTTATTGCAGTTTCCAACTTCGAAATACACTGTAAGTAATAAAATTTTCATTTTCATTCCCTAATTAATTCGATAACTATAGTTAGGGTTTGAAGCCACTGTTAGAAGCATTATTAAAACCAATCTTATTATCACTACCTGTTGAATTTAAACAACCAGATACCTTTTGCCTTATTTAAATGAGGAGGAAGTAAGCCAAACATTAAATCGAGAGACAAATTTGAACATTTTTTTCTCGCAACATAAATTCGGCTCTGCTCACTGACAGTATAATATTTTTTAACTGATTTTGTTCCATTTTATTTCCATTTATCAATAATAATTATTCTTTGACAGAATAACTACACAACATGAAGCGTGAGTTATAGTTTTTTTCAAATCCCGCACAAAATTTCTACAACGAAATTTCAGTCACGTTAAAAATAATTACCTGAATAAATCATAGAATAAATATTATATTAATACACATGGAGAATGTTGATCACGTTTCACTTCTGACACAAAATCTTTGTCAAACCATGGATGTAAGGTTTAAAATAGCAGTTTGTTGCAAAATCAAATGCTACCTTAGATAGACATGTGAGATCGGGGCGAAAAAATCCACTTTTTACATGTAGGTTAATCCCGTAATTGTTTATTTTGTGTGCAGGTGCGACCAGCGTCTGCTGCCATCAACGTGCACATTAGTATTTGTGTACGATAATCCTATGCCGCTGCCAAACCGAACACTTGATTGTGTAATTGTCTATCTAAATCATCTTGTTGACCGGATTTGACAAAGCGTTTGCAATTTAGTACTGACCTCCTTCCGCTGGCGAAGTTTTTAGCCAAATTCCGCTCTAACTCATTCATTGCAAAAACTGTTTTCCACAAATATAATCAAATGTTACTTTGACAATAAATATTAAAAACTGTCATAAATTATTTCAATGTAATAGTTAAAAATAAGATACCGTGTTTCTCCATTACGTCAGTTATATTAACGTGTTAATAATCTTCGAAACTGCTTTTCAGTTGATACATTCTTCTTGTTTGTATTCGGCCTTTAGTATTATGAGGTTCCCCAATGTTTAACCAGCATTAGCAAATTTTCATGATTATTTCTAAGTTCTAGAAGGTTTGACAGTTTAATAAGGGAGATTGGACAACTTGTTATTCGCAACTTTATTCATTTTTATTTTAATAAAACTGCTATAACAATTCTCTGTAGAATCAATTGGAACTATGCATGCTTGACACGATAGATTTTCCGGAGATGTAATGCTAATAAGTGGTTTCGCATTTCATGTTTTAACAGAATTACAAAATTTGATAAAATGTAAGTGTATTCCAATTATGTTGAAATTATTCGTATTTTTGAGTATAACCTTGAGTAGTTAAATTGGGAATCCTAATAATAATGCAAACTGACACCGTTAAATTTGTCGCTGATGTGCAATATGTAATACGCTTATACAAATAGGTTCATGAAAGAATTTCAATGAATGCTGCATCTAAATCATCAGCTAAATTCTGAATAGTTCGAACTCGGCCAATATTACATTGTATAATTTACAATATTCAAATCAGATAATATTTCGCTAAATGCTATGAAAAATATGCTCATTTGCTTACATTACCATCAGACACACCCTGACCGGGTTCGTGTTGTTTGCACACAGCATGCAGATGCAGTATGATTCAAGTCCGCATGTGCTCGAAACAGTGGACTAATTTATAAAAAGTTGAGCGTGTATGTCAGCGTTGGATAAGGTTGGTACGACCAACGTGTTAAATCGCATGTTTACAACCATATGTAAATAAGGATTGAACCCGTGATCACGACCAAAAATGCTCATTTAAATGCAATTCTATCGTAGACACAACCCATTTTATTTTTGAATTGTTTTTTTATTCCAGGAAAAACAATGTCTACAATCTGTGAGTTTGGCAGAGAATTAACGAACTTAACTATATAATTATGGAGTAGTCTGAAGGACCGAAAAATATATTTTAGAAATGCCAATAAATTCAGTTCCGCCACTGATTAAAACTTCTGTCAATTTCAAGTTTGAGCTAAAATTTAGATGTGCAATCTTCTTGAAAGTATAATGTGTTTCAATTATTCACTACATATTCGAATCCGTTAGATGGTTGTTTGCTTGCCGATTTTGTACGAAGCTTAGTAATCGGGAAATATAACCTAGCATTCTTCAACTATATTGAACCATATTTCAAACATTTGTATCTAGTACGAGAAACCCAGCTTTGTAAGTTGCATCAAAGTTAAATTGAATTGTAATTATCATTAAATCATCGTCATTATACTAACATATATAAAACTGTTAATGTTGAACACGCGATAACACAGTGTCTGACCCGGAGCCGATTGAATTTCAGAGCGAATCTCATGTTAAATTTTATTAAGTAATTTAAAAATATAGTCTTTTGGGCTGTTTGAATAAACAGTTGTAAAAATTATAAAAATGAATTGAAAAATCGCAATTGATCACCAGAGATGCCGGCAATTTTTCGACTCAGCGTGAAAAACTTAAACCCAAATATGTGATATATTTCCTGATTATTATATTTATATAATGATTACAGCTGTTTTGGATATTATGCTGTCTTCTTAACGTTTCATTTTTTTAAAGTTTTTATACTACTTACACTTTAATATCAACAATGTATACAAACACATTTTGAAACAAATAACAAAATAATGTATATATTTGCAGTGCCCCGAAACGTAATTCTCGGTGAGTTTGTATTATTTAGAATTCATAGATTACAACTAGTACTAGTTTACGGGAAATCATTTTGCTGAGTTCATATATCTGATAATTTATTTTTCGTAAAACAATTCTTTAAATTTTTCCGAAGTTCGAAATTTTTTATCTTGATGAATATTCCAAATTATTTCTTCATCATTCACAGTATATAAATAACTCAAGCTGTTCCTCTTTTTTCCAATTTACAGTATGGTCAACTTATAATTCGCGGTATGTATCCAGTAAATTATCACTTTTTTGCTATGGATTAAAGAAGTTGACAATATTTATTTTCATTTTTAACAGCTTCACAATCGGCTCTAGTAAGTTTGGACGAGCAAATTACTATTTAATAAATAAACCAAAATATTGTTAATTGAAATGAAGCACAATCACCTTTATGTAATATATACAAATAATTGTTTCCGCTTGTTTACAGTAACGCGGATAAAAACAAATTGTGAGCATTATTGATTTTCATAAAATATTTATATCTCAATGAAGTACCAACACGAAAACTGCACGAAATAATATCACTCAATGAGCTTATGCTGTCTCTTTTCCAACAGCACACGCTTAACATTATCTATACTAAGCTTTGTATACTTCACAAATTTTCTATTTCATTGTCATTTGAATATTGTGTTGTTCTTGTTCCGCAAATGCGAACTGCTTAATGATTAAATTCTTGAATTGAGCTTACCATAATTTGGATATTTTGGAATACGACTATTTTTTATTCTGTACACATGATGCAGCAAGCGTAAGTGTCGCTTTAACATTAAGATTAATATGGACCTTAGGCCAGCTTTGAAAAGGTCATCCGCACTAGCTGCTTTGTCCATTCACCACATATTAAAAATACGAATGCTTCCTAAATGAAAAACCATCACATTCGGATTCGTGTATTGCGTGGATGGCTTAAGATTCTCTGCTTTATTTAAATCATTTGAGACGTATACAATAATCTTAGTCTTCACAATCCACTTGCGGTTGCCCCAAACTATGATGTTTTATCCAAACAAAATACCAGCTGCTCTTCCAACCCTCCTATGAATCTCCGGATCTAGCGAGAGGTAATCCGCGAAGGTTGGACTAATATATGTGAAATGATACACTGATTTAAGCTGTTAGTATATGACAATAATGATCGGAGACCATCCAATCCCTTGATGCTGAAATTCAGCCAAAATTCTTCGATAGCCGATATAAAACACTTCATTAGTGACGGGAGGTGTTGTTGGGAGTAAACTATAACAGCTACATTTTAGGCAAACAGCAGGTCAGCGATTAGCACATTCCATACGTTTGCTTGTGCTATCAACCGGTTAAGGTTGACGAGCTTGCCGTCGCGCGTGCTCCATCAGCAGAGCAAAATAAATGCTGAACAGCGTGATAGCAAGTATAATTAATTCTAAAACTTGGCGAATTTCATTGGCTTCAAGACTGTAAATTTTTAAATGACCTTCTGTCCAGAATGCGACAGAACAACTAGTTTGTTCGGTATTGGGGTAACATATGCAATTAAGTATTGCGAAAAGTCCCTCCTTGCCGACGTCAAACAGATAAAAAAACATCTTATTACGCCGTTTCCACAATATTTTTGAAGTTTTCTCAGAGGAACACCATGTCAATAGTTCATCTTTCCCTGCGAAAGAAACATTGAGTTTCGGAATAAAATCTATCTGCTCAAACGTGTTTCCTGATGTGTACGATTTTAGCAAACAATTTACCTACGACATTTAGATGGGACATTACTCTGTCATTGTTGTTGTAGCATCGATTTGTCGTAATCTTAATTAGCGTGATCATCTTGGTATCCTATTTTGGGGCACACCTTCTGCTAGCACTGAAGAACAATCGGAGGAATGACTACGTTATTCCAGTTTTACAGTTTTTGATGAGCTCAATTGAGAGCTAGTCATTTAGTTTAAATTTATGGAAATATTCAAACTGATATTACGTCAAAACACAAAGCTCATTTAGAAAGACGCATAGTTCGAGGAAATCAATAACATCTGCACGTGTTTGTAAAGCAAATTAAGTTTTATAAATATCAATCTCAACGTAGTAAGCCGATTGCAAAGCATTGTTCTGAAAGTATCGAAGACATTGAATAAGTGATATTTTAATTTACGTCTATGAAACTAAATTTTCAACTTCATTTCCAGGGCTAGACTTCAGAGAGATTAGTAAGTTTTATTCAGGGGCATATTTAAATAAAACTTATTCGGTCCAAGGTTTACTATCCATTACCTACCGATTTAATAACGCCGACGACGTGTAACTGAAGTGGAACGGCATATCGATGTGTGGGCTGTTTGAGAGATTGTTCCTCCCAAACCGGACTATTTAATCATTAAAAAGTAGGAGGAGCAAATAAAAAACATGCGATTTCGATGCATGTACAAGGTGGACATCGACGAACGACAACAACGATGGCCAGTTTCAAAGTTACATATAAAATATGTAAAGCTTAACCACAACATGATTATGGACCTTCTTGCTAAATTGATGTTATTGGCCATGACACTAACAACATTTAAATTACAACATTTCAAGTCTAATCCACATACTCAATTCTTCATGACTGATTGATCCTTATAATTTATGAAGAATTTCAGCCAATGATTAAGTATAAGAAAGAAGTTTTGAAATGAATTATCAAAAAATGCTTACTTGATATTAGGGCAAAATGTAGCACTGAATTCATACATTCCGTTCAAAAATTTACTATCAGAATATCTTCATATCATAGTTGGGAGATAAATATGGTCGTAGGTTTTCAACAAAATACACTATATTAACAAAGATGTATAAACAACCTCCTCTATAAAGCTCTTTCGAAATGTGTTACGAAACATGTGATCGAACGCCGATCACGCCTATCCACCGATTGTTGACTATCGTTGCGAGCGCTGCGGTGGAGAATGTTGCTCCCGAATCAGACTCTTTAGTCATTCGAAAAGCTGTGGAATATGAACCCATCATGCCATTGTGATGTACATCCGTGGTTGACATCGTACGAAGTTTTACATGTTTTACTAGGTCAATAATTTTCAATTCATTGTATGAGTTTGACCAAATTCGATTTTGCTTAATAGACTTTCGTCACTTTGATTTTTGTAAATATATTTCCATAATAATTGAAATTTTTTTCATTGTTGCAAAAGTTTGAATAACGAAATAGAATCGTGAGTGTATATAAATACAGAATCAGTTTAGTAATGTTCTCACATTTTGATTGAATTCAGCATCCATTGCCTTGCAAATGTAAAACTCGAAGAATTATTAACGTTTTCATAATGTGGATGTAGTAACGGTTAACGATTTTTTTAAAATATTTTAGGAAATGATAAATAACATGTTTTACCAAACATCAGTACAATATATCCCATGTTAATCAGCTTACTTTAATTGAACATTACGGTGAAGTTTTCAATTGTAAATGAGGCATTTGCGTATCTAAACGAAATTGATACCACATACGTGATTAAATATTGCTTGTTAAAACAGTTGATATTACACAACATCCCTCATTTTTAAACTATGAATGTTTGCTTCAGAATCATAAACGTTGGATACTTGTGAGTTGAATCAGTAATAACAAGTCGTTCTTACTACTCTATGGAAACTATTAATGTGTATATACTTTCTACCACAATTATACAAGTGCCGTTCTAATAATGACATCATTTATAATCGGTTAAAATTAATTCACAAGAATAATCAAAGATTTCTAAAATGAAAAAAACAATTTTTTCATCAAACTACAACTTTCCATTTATCTTGTTCAATTTCCAATTTTTTTGATGAGGCTTATGTAAAGTACTTAATCGCAATTTAATATTTTGATAGAGATTTAACGGGAGGAAATGTGAACTATTACTAATAGCTCCATATAAATTTATGTATTCAGTTATGAGAAAATGATTGAACTATTTATGTATGCAATTCAATTCACATAAGCATGAATTGCTGTTCGGACAGATTCTCTCAACTGTCCGCCAAAGTCGAAATATTTTAAATCAAGCGAAAGAAGACGCTTTTGAAAACATACTAAAGCTCAATCCGGTTATCCCCGATAAAATAATTCATAATTATTCATGGTAATACAATATAAACTGTATTAGTTTTAGAAGGATACGTTTTATTTGGATCGTTCTAAATGTGTTTAAAATCGAAATATTTCCATAGTGCATTGAATGCTTAAACATTTGCAGTACGAATTTGCTTCCATCGTGAGTTAAACCAACGATATATTCTACGACTTTTCTATCTATCTATCTATATATATATATATATATATATATATATATTATCATATCCAAAAGCATATTAAAATTAGTTTAGCCTTAAAAACAAAATAATTGAACCTGAATTTCAAAATCATCCCATGAACTCAAACTTTAAAAGAGCTATTGATCTT